>PVHP010029435.1:0-23577 GCA_004024765.1 Zapus hudsonius
AATCTCAGGACGGCACCTGACAGCTTGCCACGAGGGGCTTAGCTTAATGAGTTTCAGGTGGTGATCTCAGTTGGCCGTTATGCACAGGTTCTTCCCATTAGTCCTCTGATTGGCCAGGAAGCTCTATATATACTGCCTCGTTCCCCGCAATAGGAGAAGCAATAAAAAGCACACGTTCATCAACCCACAAGCGGTGTGTATTTATATTATCACTGTCCTCCGCGGGCGGCTGGGCAGTAATAGGGCCTACCAGATCCATGGTCTCCCTGCATCAGCACCCATGCAGATGAACAGGCTCCAGGTCACACTTGCATCTGATCTGTTTTAAAATGCACAGTTAATGAACTATTTTCATCTTTAGAAATGGCATAAATGTCATTAGATACTAACCTGAGCTTATTGGCTTTATTTAACTCTTGACAGGTACAGAATACAACTTTAAAAATGCAATTAACTTGGGCACTGGGGAAAAACATACCCATCAGATAGATGTCTTCCAGTGAGCAGAGATATTTATACCTCATCAATCTTAAAATCCTCACAGCCACTGCAAAATAGATGAGGCTACCTTTTATCTCAAATTTCTCCACTCTTGGCTATTACCACAGACCAGACGAAGAGAAAAACACTCCTCTCAAATTAAGCCATTTCCCAATAAAGCCAAGTGGGCTGGAAGTCAGAGAGAGGTTCAACTACTCAGTAGAAAGACAGGTCCCTGCTGCCAGTGATGGTTACTATTATGTAAACACTGTCCCTGGCGCCTCTGCGAGTTTGTTTCTGGGTGAGAGGTATATTTGAGTCATTCAACTAAGTCACACAGATGGCCTACTCAGTGAGAGTGGGCCCCATCCAGGCAGTTGAAGACCTAAGCAGAACAAAAAAGCCTAGGCGAGGGGGAAGCCCTGCTACCTGCCTGCTTGGGTTACGTGAGACTTCAGGGCTTCTTCATGCCTTTGACTGAACCTTAGCTCTCAGTCTCTCTATCTGTGTCTGTGTCTGTGTCTGTGTCTCTCTCTCTCTCTCTCTCTCTCTCTCTCTCTCTCTCTCTCTCTCTCTCTCTCTCTCTCTCTGCCAAAGCTACCAAAGCCAAAGCCAGGAAGGGGAGGTGGGCAGTTGCTCAGCAGGCACCAAATCTAGTATCACCTCCGGAACCAGAAACCTTCCTCCTCCTCAGTGGCACATGCATGTGCACACACTCACGCATGCACACACATGCACACATGCCTGCACTCTCAGTCATGCTACTACAAAGGGCTAAAGGAAGATTAGCAGTGGTGGCCCATGTTCCTTTGGCCCCCAAAAGACCATCATACAAATGGAACTAGGGCTGGAGATATGGCTCAGCACTTAGGCTGCTTGCTTTCGAAGCCTAATGACCCATGAGCACTTCCCCATTAGCCACATAAAGCTCAATGAACAAAGTGATCCATGCATCTGGAGTTCAGTTAGTTGCTAGAGGCCCTGACACACCCATCTGACACACCCATTCTCTCTCTCTCTCTCTCTCTCTCTCTCTCTCATTCTGTCTGTCTTTTACTCTCTGCTTGCAAATAAATAAGTTTAATTTAAGAAATAGAACAGCTGATGTAGGTTCCAGAGGCCAGGCTGGCAGGCAGGGGCCTTGACAGGGTCACCTTGCTCCACACAACCCAGCACTCAGCAGTACTTCCTCTGACACAGGAACAGCTGGGTGCCAGGAAGCACCCATTGCAGGTTTCTGGGCTACACTCCTGGCTTATGCTGTTTAGCAAAAATTACATTTCATCACATTTTACCCTAATCAGCTTCCAAGGCAGAGTGCAAAATTAGCTTGAAATAATTTCATGCCCCTGAGTCACCTTTATTCTCTAATTGTGGTGTTTTGCGGGAGCCGTTTTCTCCAGCTGTGTAATGAGCAGCTCAGCTGTTTCTTCGGCCTCACAGCATATGTAGCTCACGGTGGTGTGGGAACCAAGTCACTAGCTGTCCATGCCACTTATACTTCACAAGCTTAAACACCACACGTGTTCCTGGTTAAACAGAGGCTTTCGGAAATGTAGTTTAATGAATCAGAACCAATTTAAAAGACAGCCAGGTTTGAAGTCCTGAAATCTGTCAGATTCAGGACGTCTATAAAATATTAAAATTGTCAGGCAATCATAAATGTTCACCTGTAACTGAGACATGAACTTCTAACAAGTTCTCACACATCATGGTTTCTTTAAAATTTAAAGTAGGACATAAGTATTCCTCGTGGAAATCTGACTCCTAAATTTGCATTTTTCCTCTTTTCTATGAAGCTTTTTAATGCTCATTTGCCCAAACTTGTCCTCCAAAAGCCAGTATCAAAGCAAAGAAATACCGTGTATGCTATGATATTACAATCACATATGTAAATAAGGCTTGGGGAGGTTGAGGCAGCTGGGAAGATCAGCACCAGATAACAAAACAGCATAAGACATCAACATGGCCAATGTAATCTTGAGCTACGTTAATAGAATCCCCGCACTGAGGAGGCAGGAGGTAATCACTGTGCCCCATAATTGGAACTTGCCTGGAATGTCACATTTAAATAAGAAAAGAAACAATAGTGATATTTCCGAGTAGGACAGCCAAGGAGGCAAAGAAGGTGAAATTGGGCCTCAGAGATGCAGAGGGAGGCTGGTCGCAGGGAGTGACATTGCTCAGTAAACTCCAGAGGAAGAGTCTTTCGACACTCACAACTGACCAGACATGGAGCAAGCCACTGTACTCGGGTCAGTACCAATGGTTCCAGATGGAAGAGTCACAGAGGACACCAATAAGATGTATCTGCCTTGAGAAGGGAGCATCTCAAATGTCCTACAGGCCAAGCCCAGGGTTCTCCTCGAGTTAACAGGACAGAGCTGGGGATCCCTAAAAGCCAAAGCACCTCGAGTTTACAGTCAGAGTACTGGAGAGCAGAGGGCTGCTTGTGGTGAGAACCCCAGAGAGCTGCTCCATAGGAGGACTCCCAGTGGTGTACTGACCAGGGCAGACATGTGAACACTGTCCTTCCTTTGGGCTGGCTGGAGCTCATGCAGGGCTGGGACAGAGCCATAGGGAGCCTAGGGTGGCGTTCTCCAAATGGGATGAACTACCTAAAGCTCTACATGGTTCTCCTCCACCTAAAGCATGAAAGTGAAGCCTGAAGAGATGAGACAAGTTGTGGTGCAGAACAAAGCTTAGGAGTGTTTATAAGAGCAGAAAAATGCCCAGCATACTACAAAACAATGTTAGTGATAACTGGCATCCCGTCAAGGATCATCAGACAAAGAAACAGGAAAATAATGCCCAGAATGACATGGAAAAGTCATCAATCAAAACCGACCCATTTGTCTCCAGTGATAAACTCAGTAGAAAGGACATTGTGGTAGTTTGAAGGTGAAGTGTCCTCTGTGGCATCCTGTGTCTGTGGTTAACCCTCATACTCAATCCCCAGCTGCTGGAGCCTGCCTGGGGACAGCCTTGATGGAGGAGGTGTGTCACTGAGGGCTGGCCTTGGGGTGTTCTAGCCCAGTCCCATCACTAGTTCACTCTTTCTTGCTGCTACCTTCCAGCTGATGTGACAAGATGTAAAATTCAGCTTCTACTCTGCTGTGCCTTCTCCACCTTGATGAAACAGTCCCACAAAGTTGGGAGCCTGAATCAGCCCTTTCCTTCTAGCAGCTGCTTCTGGTTGGCTGTTACTGCCACTGATGAAGAAGCAGTTGTCATAACTGCCCCACACATCCTAGGGAAAGATTGTGAACATTGAGAACATGCTGGAAGCCAGGCATGGTAGTACACACCTTTAATTCCAGCACTCGGGAGGTTGAGATAGGAGAATTGCTGTGAGTTCGAGGCCAGCTTGGAACTACAGAGGGAGTCCCATGTCAGCACTGGCAAGAGTAAGACTCTACCTCAAAATTTTTTTAAAAAGTTAAGATGTTTAGAGAATTTCTTTCTGAAGACCTCTATTAGGGGTTGGGAGGTGGCTCTTGTGGCTAGCATTCTCAAGTCCCCAGCACTTGCTCACATGCCAGATGAGCAAGACAGCCCTCCTGCAATGCCAGCAATTAGGAAGCAGAAGCAGGATTCCTGGGGCAAGTTGCCTTGCCATGTTAGCTGGATCAGCAAGCTCTGTGTTCAAGTGAGAGATGATGTCTAAATAAAGTAGAGAGGGATCAAGGAAGACACCTGACTTCAATCTCTGGTCTCCACATGTGTACCCATGCAAACCTCACACACATGCACACCTCACACAAATGAACACGTCACACACATGCACAACTCACACATGTACACCTCACATCCATGTACACCTCACACACATGCACACCTCAGACACATGTACACCTCACATATATGCACACCTCACAAACATGCACACCTCACATATATTTACACCTCACAAACATGCACAACTCACATACATGTACAACTCACACATGCACACCTCACACACATGTACACCTCACTCACATGCACACATCACATACATGTACACCTCACAAACATGTACAGCTCACATACATGTACACCTCATGTACATGTACATCTCACATACATATACACTTCACATACATTCACACCTCACATATATGTACACCTCACACACATGTACACCGCACATACATGTACAACTCACACACATGTACACCTCAAAAACATGCACAACTCACACACATGCAAACCTAACACACATGTACACCTAACATATATGCACACATCACATAAATGTACAACTCACACACATGTACACCTCACAAACATGTACACCCTACATACATGTAACCTCAAATACATGTTGTTGCAGTCAGCTTTCTAATTGCTGCACAGAAAGAACCCAAACAAAAGCAGCTTGTAGAGGAATGGGTTTATTTGGCTTATGGACTTGAGGGGAGACTCCATCCTGGCAGGGAAAACGATGGCATGAGCAGAGGGCAGGACATCACCTCTGCCACAGCACTGCAAACAGCGGCAGGGAGGTGTGCCAAACTCTGGCAAGGGGAAGCTGGCTTATAACCCCATAAGCCTGTCCTTGACAACACAGCTCTATCAAGGTTGCAAAACCCAAACTTCCATCAGCTGAGGATCGATCTATCAGAACACATTCAATTGTTTGTGGGGGACACCTGGATCAAACCATGACACATGTATACCTCACATACATGCTCACCTTACATATATCTCACATAAGTAAAGCTCACATACATGTACAATTCACACACATGTCCACCTCAGACAGATGTCCACCTCAGACAGATGTCCACCTCACATACATGTACAACTCACATACATGTATATATCAAATATATGTATGCCTCAAACACATGTACACCTCACAGACATGCATACCTCACATACATGTACACTTCACATACATGTACAACTCATATATGTACAACTCACATACATGTATATCTCACATACATGCACACCTTACATACATGTACACCACACATACATGTACACCCCACATATATGTAACCACAAATACCTGTACACCTCACACACGTGGATACCTCATATACATGTACAATTCTAACACATGTACAGCTCTATTACATGTATACCTCACATACAAGCACACCAAACATGCATGTACATGTCACATACATGTACACCTCACACACATGTACACCTAACATACATATACACCTCACATAAATGTATATATCACATACAAGTAGACCTCACACACAAGTATAACACACACATGCATACCTCAAAGATTTGCACACCTCACAAACATGGACACCTCACACATGTACACCTCACACACATGTACAGCTAAAATACATGTAAACCTCGCACACATGTACACCTAAAATACATGTACACCTCACATACACATGCACCTTATATACATGTACATGTCACATACATGTACACCTCACATACATATGCACCTCACGTACATGTGACATACATGCACACCTCACACATATGTACACGTCACATACATGTAAAACTCACAAGCATGTACACCTCACATACATGTACATGCCACATACATGTACACCTCACACACATGCACACCTCACACACATACACACATCACATACATGTACACGTCACATACATGCACGCCTCACATACATGTACAACTCACATATATGTACAACTCACACATGTACACCCCACATACATGTACACCTCACATACATGCACACCTTACATACATATACAACACACATACATGTATACCTCACACAAATGTACACCTCACATACATGCACACGTAACATACACCTCACAGACATGCACACCTTACGTACATATACACCTCACATTCATGTACAACTCACACACATGTAGACCTCACATAAGTACACCTCACAAACATGTACACCTCAAATACATGTACATCTCACACACATGTACACCTCACACAAATGTACACCTCACACACATGTACACCTCACACATATGTAGACCTCACACATGTACAACTCACACACATGTAGACCTCACACATATGTAGACCTCACATAAGTACACCTCACAAACATGTACAAATCACACACATGTATACCTCAAACCCATGTACACCTCACATACATGTATACCTCAAATACATTTACACCTCACATACATGTTCACCTCACATACATGCACACCTCACATACACCTCAAAGATATGCAGACCTTACATACATGTACACCTCACATTCATGAACACCTCACATACATTTACACCTCAAATACATGTATAAATTACATAAATACAACTCACATACAGGTACACTTAACATACATGTACATCTCATACACATGCACACCTCATTTGTATGTACATCTCACATATATGTACAAATCACACACATGTATACATCTCATACATGTATACCTCACATACATGCACACCTTACATAAATGTACACTCACATACATGTACACCTCATTCAAAAGCATACCTCACACACATGCATACCTCAAAGACTTGCACACCCACAGACATGTACACCTCACATACATGCACACCTCACATACATATACACCTCACATATATGTACAACTCACACAAATGTACACGTCGCATATATGTACACCTCACAGACATGTATACCTCACGTACACGTACACCCCTCCAATACATGTACATCTCACATACATATATATCTCACATACATGCACACCTTACAAACATGTACACCACACATACATGTACATCTCACACACATGTACACCTCACGTACATGTAAACATCACATACATGTACAACTCACAAACATGTACACCTCACACACATGTAAAACACATATACACACACCTCACACACATATACACTTCAATACATGTAACACTCACATATATGTACAACTCACACACATGTATACCTCACATATATGTACACCATATATACACACACCTCACAAACATGTACACACCACATACATGTAAAACTCACATATATGTACAACACACATGTACACCTCACAACATGTACACACCACATACATGTAACCTCAAATACATGTACACCTCACATACATGTATTACCTCACATACATGCACACCTTACATACATGTACACCACACACACATGTATACCTTACATGGACACCTCACATACACATGCACCTCACATACATGTATATGTCACATACATTTACACCTAACATACATGTACAACTCACACACATGTACACCTTACATACATGTAAACCTCACACACATGTTTACCACACATATATGTATAACTCACACACATCTACACCTCACATACATGTACACCTCACATAAATTTATACCTCACATAAATGCACACTTTAAATACATGTACACCTAACATACATGTACACCTAACATACATGTACACCTCACACACATATGCACACCTAACATACATATACACCTCAATACATGTACAACTCAAACACATGTACACCTCACGTACATGTACACAACACATATATGTAACCCAAATACATGTACATCTTCCATACATGCACACCTACATACATGTACAACTTACGTACATGTACAACTTACATATATGTACAACTCACACACATGTAAACCCAACATATATATAAAACCTCAAATACATGTATACCTCACATACATGCACACCTTACATACACCTCACATTCATGTACAACTCACACACATGTACATGTAACATGCATGTGCACCTCACATACATGTACACATCACATACATGTCCAACTCATATACATGTACAACTCACATATATGTACACCTCACATACATGTTCACCCCACATATATGTAACCTCAAATACATGTACACCTCATATACATGCACACCTCACATACATGTACACCTCACGTACATGCACAACTCACATATATGTACAACTCACACCCATGTACAATAAACATACATATAACCTCAAATACATGTGTACCTCACATACATATATACCTCACATACATGCACACCTTACATACATCTCACATACATTTACACCTTACATACATGCACACCTTACATACATGTACACCACACATCCATGTACATCACACATACATGTACACTTCACATACATGCACACCTCACATAATATACCTCTCACATATATATACAAATTACACACATGTACACATCTCATACATGTATACCTCACATACATGCACAACTTACATACATGTATGAGACATGTACATAAATGTGAGGTGAATAAGTATGTGAGGTGTACATGTATGTGAGGTGAATATGCATGTGAGTTGTATGTGAGATGTA
Organism: Zapus hudsonius; assembly: GCA_004024765.1. Classification (NCBI taxonomy): domain Eukaryota; kingdom Metazoa; phylum Chordata; class Mammalia; order Rodentia; family Dipodidae; genus Zapus; species Zapus hudsonius. The sequence goes on from PVHP010029435.1 coordinate 8,692, forward strand.
CATGTATGTTAGGTACACATGTATGTGAAATGTACATGTATGTGAGATGTACATGGATGTGTGGTGTACATGTATGTGAGGTCCATATGCAAATGAGGTGTACATGTATGTTAGGTGTAAATGTGTGTGAGGTGTACATGTATTTGAGGTGCACATGTATGTGAGGTGTACATATATGTGAGTTGTTCATGTATGTTATGTGTACATGTATGTGAGGTGTGCATGTATGTGAGGTATATGTAAGGTGTGCATGTATGTGAGGTGTACGTGTATGTGATGTGTACATGTATTTGAGGTTGTGTTTCTTAGGTGTATACATATGTGAGTTTTAAATGTATGTAAAGAGTGCATGTATGTGAGGTGTACATGTATGTGATTTGCACATATATGTGAGTTTTACATGTAGGTAAAGTGTGCATGTATGTGATGTATACATACATGTTTGGTGCACATGTATGTGAGGCATACATGTATGTGAGTTTTACATGTATCTAAGATATACATGTATATAATGTGGGCATGTATGTAAGGTATACATGTATGTGAGGTGTACATGTATGTGAATGTTACTTGTATATAAGGTGTACATGTATGTGAGATATACATGTATGTGCAATGTACATGTATGTGAGGTGTACATGTGTGTGAGACGTATGTTTATGTGAGGTGTATATGTATGTGAAGTTCACATGTATGTGAGGTGTACATGTATGTTACATGTACATGTTTGTAAAGTGTGCATGTATGTGAGATATACATATATGTGCGATGTACATGTCTGTGAGGTGTACATGTGAGATATACTTGTAGGTGAGTTGTACATATATGTAATATGTACATGTATGTGAGTTGTACATGTATGTAAGGAGTGCATGTATGTTAGGTGTATGTAAGGTGTTCATGTATGTGAGGTATACAACTATGTAATGTGTACATATATTTGGGGTTATATGTATGTAGGGAGTACATGTGTGTGATTTGTACATATATGTCAGTTTTCATGTATGTAAAGTGTGCATGTATGTGAGATGTACATGTATATGAGGTAAACATGTATGTGAAGTGTACATGTCTGTGATTTTTACATGTATGTAAGGTAAACATGTATGTAAAGTGTGCATGTATGAGAGGTATAGATGTATATGAGGTATAAATGTGTGTGGTGTACATATATGTGACATGTAACTGTATGTGAGGTGAATAACTATGTGAGGTGTACATGTTTGTGAGGTGAATAAGTATGTGAGGTGTACATGTATGTTAAGTGTACATATGTGTGAGATGTATGTGATGTGTACATGTCTGTGAGTTGTACATGTATGTGAGGTGCCTATGCATGTGAGGTGTACATGTATATTAGGTGTACAATTGTGTGAGGTGTACATGTATGTGAGGTGTGCATGTATGTGAGATATATGTAAGGTGTCCATGTATGTGAGCTGTACCTGTATATGAAGTTATTTGTATGTTGGTTGTACATGTGTGTGAATTGTACATATATGTGAGTTGTACATGTATGTGAGTTGTACATGTACGTTAGTTGTACATGTGTGTGATTTGTACATATATGTGAGCTTCATATGTCTGTTAAGTGTGCATGTATGTGAGATAAACATGAATGTGAAGTGTACATGTATGTGAAGTGTACATGTATGAGAATTTTACATGTATGTAAGGTATACATGTATGTAAAGTGTGTATGTATGAGAGGTATAGATGTATGTGAGGTGTAAATGTGTGTGCAGTGTACATGTATGAGACGTGTACATGTATGTGAAGTGTACATGTAAGTGACCTGTACATGTATGTGAGGTGAATAAGTATGTGAGGTGTACATGTATGTGAAGTGTACATGTATGTGAGTTTTAAATATATGTAAGGTGTACATATATATAAAGTGTGTGTATGAGAGGTATACATGTATGTGAGGTCTAAATGTGTGTGAGTTGTGCATGTATGTGACGTGTACATGTTTGTGAGATGTATGTGAGGTATACATGCATTAGAGGTTATATGTATGTGGGATGTACATGAGTGTGAATTGTACATATATGTGAGTTGTACATGTACGTAAGTTGTACATGTGTGTACGTGTGCTTGTATGTGAGGTGTACATGTATTTGATGTTACATATATGTGGTTTATACATGTATGTGAGGTGTACATGTATGAGAGGTGTAAATGTATGTGAAGTGTACATGTATGAGAGTTTTACATGTATGTAAACTGTGCATGTATGTGAGGTATACATGTGTGTGATTTGTACATATCTGTGAGTTTTACATGTATGTAAAATGTGCATTTATGAGAGATATACATGTATGTGCGATGTACATATATGTGAGCTGTGCATATATATGAGGTGTACATGTATGTGAGTCGTACATGTATGTAAGGTGTGAATGTATGTGAGGTGTATGAAAGCTGTCCATGTATGTGAGGTATACATGTATGTAATGTGTACATGTATTTGGTGTTACACGTATGTAGGGAGTATATTTGTGTGATTTGTACATATGTATGATTTGTATATATATTTGAGTTTTATATGTATGTAAAGTGACCATCTACATGTATGTGAGATATACATGCAGGTGAGATGTACATGTATGTGAAGTGTACAATTATGTAAGGTGTACACATATGTGAGTTTTAAATGTATCTAAGGTATACATGTATATAAAGTGGGTATGTATGAGAGGTATACATGTATGTGAGGTGTAAATGTGTGTGAGGTGTACATGTATGAGATGTGCACATGTATGTGAGGTGTACATGTATGTGAGTTTTACATGTATGTAAAGTGTATATATGTGAGGTATAGATGTATGTGAGGTGCAAATGTGTTTTTGGTTTACATGTATGAGACGTGAACATGTATGTGAGGTGTACATGTATGTTAAGTGTACATCTATATAAAGTGTACGTGTATGTGAGTTTTACATGTATGTAAGGTATACATGTATGTAAAGTGTGCATGTATGACAGGTATAGATGTATGTAAGGTATAAATGTGTGGGTGGTGTACATGTATGTGATGTGAACATGTTTGTGAGGTGAATAATTATGTGAGGTGCATAGGCATGTGAGGTGTATGTGAGATGTACATGTATGTGAGATGTGCATGTATGTGACATGAACATGTATGTTACGTGTACATGCATGTACAATGTGCATGCAAATGAGGTGTACATGTGTTTGATTTGTACATATATGTGAGTTTTACATGTATGTAAAGTGAGCATGTATGTGAGATGTATATGTATGTGAGGTATACATGTATGTGAAGTGTACATGTCTGTGATTTTTACATGTATGTAGGCTATACATGTATGTAAAGTGTGTATGTATAAGAGGTATAGATGTATGAGAGGTATAGATGTATGTGAGGTGTAAATGTGTGTGCTGTGTACATGTATGTAATGTGTAAATGTATGTGAGGTGAATGAGTATGTGAGGTGTACATGTATGTTAAGTATACATATGTGTGAGATGTACTTGTATCTGAGGTGTAAATGTCTGTGAGTTGAACATGTATGTGATGTGCATATGCATGTGAAGTGTACATGTATATTAGGTGTACACTTGTGTGAGGTGTGCATGTATGTGACGTGTACATGTATGTGAGATATACAAAAGGTGTGCATGTATGTGAGGTAAACAAGTATTTGAAGTTATATGTATGTGGGGTGTCCTTTTTTGGGAATTGTACATATATGTGAGTTGTACATGTACATTATTTGTACATGTATGTGACATATCGATGTATGTAAAGTGTGCATGAATGTGAGGTGTATGTGTGTGATTTGTACATATATGTGAGTTTTACATGTTTGTAAAGTGTGCATGTATGTGAGTTGTACATGTATGTAAAGTGTGCATGTATGTGAGATACATGTGTGTGATGTGTACATGTATGTGAGGTGTACATGTATGTGAGAAGTACATTTATGTGAGGAGTATATGTATGTGAAGTTCACATGTATGTGAGGTGTACATGTATGTTATGTGTACATGTATGTAAAGTGTGCATGTATTTGAGGTGTACATGTGTGTGATTTCTACATATATGTGAGTTTTACATTTCTGTAAAGTGTGCATGTATGGGAGATGTACATGTATGTGAAGTGTACATTTATGTGAAGTGTACATTTATGTGAATTTTACATGTATGTAAGGTATACATGTATGTAAAGTGTGTATTATGGGAGGTACATATGTATTGAGGTGTAAATGTGTGTGCCGTGTAATTGTATGAGACATGTATATGTATGTGAGGTGAATAAGTATGTGAGGTGTACATGTATGTGAGGTGCATATGCATGTGAGGTGTATGTGAGATGTACATGTATGTGAGGTGTACATGTATGTTAGGGATACATGTATGTGATGGGTACATGTATGTCAGATGTACATGTCTGAGTTCTACATGTGAGGTGCATATGCATATGAGGTGTACATGTATGTTAGGTATATATGTATGTGAGGTGTACATGTATTTGAGGTGCATATGTATGTGAGGTGTACCTATATGTGTGTTGTACATGTATGTTACCTGTACATGTATGTGAGTTGTGCATGTATGTAAGGTGTGCATGTATGTGAGGTGTACGTGTATGTGATGTGTACATGTAATTGAGGTTACATGTTTCTGATGTGTACACGTATGGAAGTTTTACATGTCTGTAAAGTGTGCATGTATGTAAGATATATACGAATGTGAAGTGTACATGTATGTGAAGTGTACATGTATGTAAGGTATACATGTATGTAAAGTATGTAATTATGAGAGGTATAGATGTATGTGAGGTGTTAATGTGTGTGCGGTGTACATGTATGAGACGTGTACATGTATTTAAAGTGTACATGTATATGACCTGTAAATGTATGTGAGGTGAATAAAGTGTGTATGTATGAGAGGTATACACGTATGTGAGGTCTATATTTGTGTGAGGTGTGCATGTATGAGACGTGACATATTTGTGAGATGTATTTGAGGTATACATACATTAGAGGTTATATGTATGTGGGATGTACATGTGTGTGAATTGTACATATATGTGAGTTGTACATGTACGTACATTGTACATGTATGTAGATGTGGAGGTACGTGAGGTGTACATTTATTTTAGGTTATATATATGTGGGGTGTACATGTACGTGAGGTGTACATGTATGTGAGGTGTACATGTATGTGAAGTGTATATGTATGTGAGTTATATATGTATGTAAACTGTGGATGTATGTGAGGTGTACATGTGTGTGATTTGTACAAGTATGTCAGGCATACATGTATGTGAAGTATACATGTATGTGAGTTTTACATTTATCTAAGGTTTAGATGTATATAAAGTGGTTATGTATGAAAGGTATACATGTATAAGAGGTGTAAATGTGTGTGAGGTGTACATGTATGAGACGAGTACATGTATGTGAGTATTACTTGAATGTAAATTGTGCATGTATGTGAGGTGTACATGTATGTTATGCGCACATGTATGTGAGGTGCACATGTATGTTATGTGCACTGTATGTTATGTGTACACGTATGTGAGTTGCACATGTATGTGAGTTGCACGTGTATGTTACATGTACATCTATGTGAGTTCCACATGTATGTTATGCATACATGTATGTTACGTGTACTTATACATTGCGTGTAAATGTATGTGAGATATACATGTATGTGAGTTATACATGTATGTGAATTGCACATATATGTGAATTGCACATATATGTGAATTGTACATGTATGTGAAGTGTGCATGTGTGTGAAGTGTACATATATGTGAGTTTTACATGTATGGAAGGTATACATGTATGTAAAGTGTGTATGTATGAGAGGTACACATGTATCTGAGGTGTATGTAAGGTGTGCATGTATGTGAGGTGCATATGCATGTGAGGTGTACATTTATATTAGGTGTACATTTGTGTGAGGTGTACATGTTTGTGAGGTGTGCATGTATGTGACATGAACATTTATGTGATATATATGTAAGGTGAGCATGTATGTGAGGTATACATGTATTTGAAGTTATTTGTATGTGGGTGTACATGTGTGTCAATTGTACATATATGTGAGTTGTACATGTACGTTAGTTGTACATGTATGTAGGTGTACGTGTATGGATTGTATAGGTGCATGTAAGGTGTGCATGTAGGTGAAGTGTACATGTGTGTGATTTGTACATATATGTGAGTTTTACATGTATGTAAATTGTTAATGTATGTGAGATGTACATGTATGTGAGGTATATATGTAAGTTAGTTTCACATGTACGTAAGGTATACATGTATGTAAAGTGCGTATGTATGTGAGGTATAGATGTATGTGAGGTGCAAATGTGGTTTTGGTTTACATGTTTGAGACGTGAACATGTATGTGAGGTGTACATGTATGTTAATTGTACATGTTTGCGAAGTGTACATGTATGTGAGTATTACATGTATGTAAGGTATACATGTATGTAAAGTGTGTATGTATGAGAGGTATAGATGTGTGTGAGGTATAAATATGTGTGTGTGGTGTACATGTATGAGACGTGAACATATTTGTGATGTGAATAAGTATGTGAGTTGCATATGCATGCGAGGTGTATATGCATATGAGGTGTATGTGAGATGTACATGTATGTGACGTGAACATGTATGTAACGTGTACATGTATGTAAAAGGTGCATGGATATGAGGTGTACATGTGTTTGATTTGTACATATATGTGAGTTTTACATGAATATAAAGTGTGCACGTATGTGAGATGTACATGTATGTGAGGTATACATGTATGTGAAGTGTACATGTCTGTGATTTTTACATATATGTAAGGTATACAAGCATGTAAAATATGTATGTATGAGAGGTATAGAGGTATGTGAGGTGTAAATGTGTGTGTGGTGTATATGTATGTGACATGTAAATGTATGTGAGGTGAATAAGTATTGAGGTATACATGTATGTTAAGTGTACATATGTGTGAGATGTACATGTATGTGATGTGTACATGACACCACACATACATGAAGTTCTCACATACATGTACACGTCACATATATGTGCAAGTCACACACATGTACACACCACATACATGGACAGACCACATACACGTCACTTACATGTGCAGATTACATAAATGTACACAATACATACATGTACACCTCTCATACATGCACTTTACATACATGTAAAAGTCACATACAAGTACACCTCACATACATGTACACGTCTTACATGTACACCTCACACATTTACAACTCACATAGATGTATACCTCTCATACATACACACTTTATATACATGTATACCTTAGATACATGTAAAACTCACCTACATGTATACTTCACACACATGTACACCCCACATTCAAATAAATTCAAATACATGTATACCTCACATACATGCACACCTTACATATATCTTACATACATGTTCACGTCCCATACATGCACACCTCACATACATGTACACCTCAAACAAATGTACACCTAATATACATGTAAAACTCACATACATATGCACCTCACATACATGTACAACTCACAGTCATGTACACATCACATACATGTACATCTCACACATATGTACACTTAACATACATGTATACCTCACATACTTATTGACCTCACATACATTTACACGTCACATACATGTACACCGCACACACATTTACACCTCACATACATCTATACTTCTCATACATACACACTTTACATGCTTGTATACCTTACATACATGTAAAAATCACAGACATGTACACTTCACATACATGTATACTTCACATACATGTACATCTCACATACGTGCACACTTTACATTCATGTAAAACTCACATATATGTACAAATCAAACACATGTACACCTCATATGCATGCACATTTTACATACATGTACACGTTACATACATGTTCATGTCACATACATGTACATCTCACATACATATACATCTCAAATACACCTCACATGCATATGCACCTCGCATGCATACACAACTCACAAACTTATTCAACTCACATACATGTTCACGACTCATATATGTACAACACACACATATTTATACCTCACACACATCTATACCTCTCATACATACACACTTTACATACATGTATACCTTACATACATGTAATACTCACATACATGTACACTTCGCAAACATGTACAATTAACATACATGTACACCTCACATACATGTTCACGTCTCAAACATGTAAACCGAAAACACATTTGCACCTCACATACATCTATACCTCACATATATACACACTTTACATACATGTACACCTCACATACATGTACACATAACATACATGTACACCTCACACACTTGGATATCTCACATACATGCACACCTTACTTCATGTACACCACACATACATGTACCCCTCGCAACATGTATCCCTTATGTACATGTACACCTCACACATGTAGAGCACACATACATGAAGTTCTGACATACATGTACTTCTCACATAGATGTACATGTCACATACATGAACACTTCACATATATGTATACCTTACAAACATGTACAACTCACAAGCATGTACACCTCACATACATGTACACCCCACATATATGTAACCCCAAATGCATGTACACATCACATACATGTATACTCACCTACATGTCCAACTCACATACGTATGCACCTCACATACATGCACACCTTACATACACCACCCATACATGTATACCTCTCATAAATACACACTTTACATACATTTATAATTTACATACATGTAAATCTCACATACATATTCACTTCACATACATGTACACTTCGCATACATGTATACCTCACATACATGTACATGTTACATACATGTACGCTTAACATACATGTATGAGTAACATACATGTACACGTCACATAAATGTCCAACTCACATACATGTAGAGGTCACATACATGTGCAACATATATACATGTACACGTAACATGCATGTACACGTAACAAGCATGTCAACATAACATACATGAACACCTCACATAAATGCACTCTTTACATACATGTACACCTCACATACATGTACACCTCAAATACATTTATACCTCACATACATGTACACTTCACATACATGTATGGCTCCCATACATGTATAGCTCCCATACATGGACACACAACATAAAATTACGGTTAGCATACATGTACACACCACATACATGTGCAACTCACATACATATACACATCACATGTATGTGCACATAACATACATGTACACCTAACATTCATGCACATTTTGCATACATGTAAAACTCACATACATGTACAAATCCCATACATGTACACGTCTCATATATTTACACCTCAAACACATTTATATCTCACATACATGTACACTTCACATACATGTATAGCTCCCATACATGTATAGCTCCCATACATGGACACACAACATACATGTACGGATAACATGCCTGTACAGACCACATACATGTGCAACTCACAGACATGTACATATCACATGTATGTACACATAACATACATGTACACCTTACATACATGCACACTTTGCATACATGTAAGACTCACATACTTGTACAAATCCCATACATGTACACCTCACATACATACACACTTTACATACATTTAGAACTCACATACGTGTACACCTCAGAGACCCGTAACCTCAATTACATGTACACATCACATACACGTACACCTCACACACATGCACACCTTACATAATGCACAACTCACATACATGTACAGGTAACATACATGTATAGCTCATATAAATGTACACCTCACATACATATGCACCTCAAATGCATGTACACCTCACACACATTTACTCCTAACATACATGTACACCTCATATGCATATGCACCTCACATACATGTAGAATTCACAGACATGTACATCTCACATACATGTACCCATCATATACTTGTATACCTAACATACATGTACACCTCACATACATGTACATCTCACATACAACTCACATGCATATGCACCTCACATACAGGTACATCTCACATACATATACATGTTTCATACATGTACACCTCACATACATGTACACTTCACATGCAACAAACATGTATGGGAAATATACATGTACGCATAACATACATGTACTACTCACATACATGTACACATCACATGCATGTGCAACTCATATACATGTACGTGTAACCTATATGTACATGTAAAATACGTGTACATATAACTATATGTGCAACTCATATACATGTACCTGTAAACTACATGTACATGTAACATACATGTACAGATAACATACATGAACATCTCACATACATGCACACCTCACATACATGTACACGTCTCATACATGCACAACTCACACATATGTACACCTCACATACATGTACACTTCATATACATGCATATTTCACATACATGTATATCACACATACATGTACACACAACAAACATATATGGGTAAGATACATGTACACGTCACATACATGTAAGCATCACATACATGTGCAACTCACATACATGTACACGTCACATACATGTAAGCATCACATACATGTTCAATTCACATACATTTAAGCATAATATAAATTTGAAATTCACATACATGTACACATAACATATGTGCAACTTACATACATGTACATGTCACATACATTTATAACTCACATACATGCACACTTTACATATATGTAAAACTCACATACATATATACCTCACATAGATGTACACGTCTCATACATGTACACCTCACATACATGTACACTTCACATGCAACATACACGTACAGGTAACATACATGTGCTACTCATTACATGTACACATCACATATATGTGTAACACATATATGTACACTTCACATACATGTAAACTTCATGTACATGTATACCTCACATACATGTACGTGTAACATACATGTCCACCTAACATACATGGTCACATCACATACATGTGCAACTCACATACATGCACACGTCTCATGCACACGTCTGATACATGCACAACTCGAATACATGTACACATGACCTACATGTACATGTAACATACATGTTCACATAACATGCATGAACACCTCACATACATGTGCAATGTACACACATGTACACCTCACATACATGTACACACAACATACATGTATGTGTAACATACATGTACACGTAACATACATGTGCAACTCACATGCATTTACACGTCACATACATGTGCAACTCACAAATATGTATACGTCACATATATGTACATATCACATACATATGCAACTCACATACATGTAGATGTCATACATGTGCAACTCACACACATGTACACACCACATACATGTACACACCACACACATGTACACATAACATATATGTGCAGCTTACATACATGTGCAGCTTACATACATGTACAACTCTCATACATGCACACTTTGCATGCATGTAAAACTCACATACATGTACACCTCACATACATGAACAATCCTCATACATGTATACCTCACACACATGTATATCTCACATATGTGTACACGCAACATACATGTACAGGTAACATACATGTGCAACTCACATATATGTATACCTCACATACATGCACACCTCACATTCATGTACACCACACATACATGTACAGCTCGCTATATGTATCCCTTATGTACATGTACACGTAAAACTCACATACATGTACACTTCATATACTTGCACACCTCACATACATGTACGTGTAACATACATGTATGTGTAACATACATGTACACATAACAAACAAGTGAAACTCACAGACATCTACATGCAACATACATGTACAGGTAACATACATGTTCCCATAACATACACGTGCAACTCACATTCATTTACATGTAACATACATGTGCAACTTACATGCATGTACATGTAACATGCATATACACATAACATACACGAACAACTCATATACATGCACATTTTACATACATGTACACCTCACATACATGTACACCTCACATACATAACATACATGTACACGTATCATACATGTACAGGTCACACACATGCATATCTCACATACATGCACACACAACATACATGTATGGGTAACATACATGTGCAAACACATAATATGCATGTACACCTCACATACATGCACACTTTACATACATGTAAGACACACATATATGTAAAAATCACACTCATGTACACCACACTTACATGCACATTTTGCATACATGTACAATAACATACATGTACAACTTATATACATGTACAGCTCACATAAATGTGCACCTCACATACATGTACACATAACATACATGTACACCTCACATACTTGTATATCTCACATACATGCACACCTTACATTCATGTACACCACACATACATGTACCCCTCGCAACATGTATCCCTTATGTACATGTACACCTCACACATGTAGAGCACACATACATGTAGTTCTCACATACATGTACATGTCACATATATGGACACTTCACATAAATGTATACCTAACATATATGTACAACTCACAAGCATGTACACATCACATACATGTACACCACACATATATGTAACCCCAAATACATGTACACATCGCATACATGTATACTCACCTACATGTCCAACTCACATACGTATGCACCTCACATACATGCACCTCCTATACATGTATACCTCTCATAAATACACACTTTACATACATGTATACCTTACATACATGTAAAACTCACATACATATTCACTTCACATGCATGTACTCTTCACATACATGTATACCTCACATACATGTATGCATAACATAATGTACATGTCTCATACATGTACACCTCATGTACATGTATAGCTCCCATACTTGTAAAGCTCACATACATGGACACACAACATACATGTACAGGTAACATACATGTACACATCACATACATGTGCAATTCACATACATGTACACATCATATATATGTACACCTCACACACATGCACACTTTACATACATGTAAAACTAACATACATGTACACCTCACATACATGAATACTTCTCATACATGTATGCCTCACACACATGTATATCTCACACACATATACACGCAACATATATATGTGCATCATACATGTATGCGTAACATACATGTGCAACTCACATACATGCAAGCATAACATACATGTGCAACTCACATACATGTACACGTCACATACATCCACACTTCACACATATGTGCAACTCATATACATGTACACGTAACCTACATGTACATATAACCTACATGTACACATAACATACATGAACACCTTACATACATGCACACTTTACATACATATACACTTCACATACATGCACACGTCTCATAAATGTACACCTCACACACATTTACACCTCACATACATGTATACTGAATAATCCATTTTATAGATGAAACTCCATTTTGTAAAACTAACTTCAGTTTAGATTGGCCTCCCCCTCCCTAAAGGATGCCTGGTGATAAAGACCCAGGAGCAAAAAGACTCCATATAAGGGAACATATGGCTGTCCTAGAATGTGGGCTGGACCTGGGATGTGTCCCCAAAGTGGTAACCAATCAGGAGATATATAAATACATAGAGGAAACCAATAAAAATGCCACACACCCTGTAACCTGAGTTATATTATAATTAAATAGTTTTTTATCTATAAATACCCTGCTCCTTTGTTCTTCGGGGCTCCGTCTTGCCTGGACACACGTCAGCCTGCTGGTGGAGCCCGACTGCGCAGCCGAAAAATAAAAAAAACACCTCTTGCTTTTTCATCTGCTGGTGTGGTTATTGGAGTTTTGGGGTATGCTCTCCTGAGAGAGGCCTTGGGGGTCTTTCATTTTGGGGGCTCGTCCGGGATTTGAGCGACCCCCTACTCAAATAAACACCACCATCAGGAGGTAAGTCCGGCCGGCATTTCACTTTTTCTGTCTGTACCGTACGGATCTGTATTAGAATCTAGAGAGGGGTTGACGGACCCGGTAACTCTCTGATTCTCCGCCCTGGGGGACGCCTCAGAGACGTATGAAGGAGGGAGACGAGAAGGCAGTCCTCCTCCCAGAAGGAGACATAGGGATTACTCCCATGCCTCTTTCTGTCTATCTGGTTTCGGTTCGCCGATTTGTGCCGCACGGCTCAGGCCATAAAATGTGTCAGTTTGTGCTTTAGTGTTTGTTTTATGTTAAATGTTAACTGCGCCTGCTATAAATCAGTCACATAGCACCACCTTGTGGCTAACTAGAGAAGGAGAAAAGAAAAAAAAGAAAACAAACATTAGGGAAAGCTCATAATTTATCAGTGCCTCTTTCTGGTTTTGCCCCAATCGTGTGCTGCGCAGCTTCTGGCCCTAAGTGTTTGTCCGTGTCGTGCCTGTGTGGTCTACTTTGTGTTATTTGCGCCTGCGATGGGTCAGTCACAGAGCACCCCCTTGAGTCTAACTATAGACCATTGGGGAGAGACACGGAAAAGAGCTCATAATCTATCATTGGTAGATAAGAAAAAAAATGGGTTACTCTCTGCACTGCTGAATGGCCTTCCTTTGATGTGGGATGGCCAAAGGGAGGTACCTTTAACAAATCTGTTATTTTGCAGGTTAAGAAAGAAATCTGGCAGAAACACCCTGATCAAGTGCCTTACATTGCTACTTGGGAAGATCTGGTTGCCAGCCCGCCTGTTTGGCTGGCTCCCTTTGTCTACCCAGATCCCTCCCCTTCTTCACCAGATCCCTCCCCTGCTCCTCCCACCCTTACTCTACCCACACCCCCTCCTGCTCCTCCTACTTCTGACCCTCCCATTCCAGCCCTCCTCCTACGGCTACCTCCTCCCTCTACCCAGTGATTGATAAAACTAAGCCTATTCTATCCACAGATAATGAGGAGTTATTTGATTTTATGACATCCCAGCCACCCCCCTATAGACCTCCTGCATCTTCCCCCTCCGCCACTGCCCCTCCAAAGCCCTCCCCTGCTTCTTCCTCTAGTCCTCCTT
>PVHP010029436.1:0-22390 GCA_004024765.1 Zapus hudsonius
TGGATTGTTAATAGGTCAACAAAACTTAATCATCATAATTATATAGGCAGAGAAGGCAGTAAGGACAGAAAGAAGGGAAAATAGTCTAGAACTGTTAGCATATTAGTAGCAATTATGAACAATTTCTGGGAGTAAGATAAAATAAATAAATAATTAAATTGGGTTTAAGGAAATTCAGCTTGGTGAAAAGTGCTACTTGATATAGTCAAGTGTGCTGAAACTAAAAATTTGTAAATTTTCCCATAGTCTCTGGCAATCAAGCACACTCCTGTTGTCATTTGATGGTAAATACCTTCCACAGGCTCATATGTAGAACATTTGGTCCCATCTGGTGGCACTGTTTTGGGAGCTTGTGGAAACTTTAGCATATGGGGTGTAGCTGGAGGAAGTGAACTGGTTGGGGGTGGGGAGCTATAACATGGCTCTATTTCTATCCAAGATCTGTTCTTCCTGGTCAGCAAGATGTGAGGAGTTCTAGAATCTAAACTCTAGATAGAGTTTCCTACTCCATGAACTCCACCATGCTTCACGCCCCACCCACCTTCCCTCACCATCATGGATGGTATCCTCTCAAATCATGAGCCAAAATGAAGCATCCCCCACCACACTTTAGTTCATTCTTATCAGGCATTTGTTCACAACAATGAGAAAAGTAACTAATAGACCTGTATGGCAATTTAAGGAACTCTGAGTTTTTGTTTATCTTGTTCTAGTTTTGATTTCCAGGATAAAAAAGTAGATATAAATGAAAGGTCTACTGGATTAGGTCTCAAATATTATCTGATCAATTACCACAAGGTCCCCAAAGAACTAATTATACAGTAAGCTATTTATCAGAGTTCAAAGATAGACACCTGTAGCCTTTGGCAATCTTTCCAATATTATGTGGCATGCAGTCTATCCTGCATTCCAGGAGGAAGAGCCTGAACAGCTCTTAACCATCTCTTGATAGACAACTCAAGAGTCTTCCCAAAGCACAAACCAAGACTATGTAGCTCAAAAAAAATCACAATGTGTATTTGTCTCAGAATCCCTCAGCTCCCAGAGCCCACCTTATTCCCCACCAAAACAACCATGAACCTGGATTCCAACACTTTGGTCTGTATGAAAAATTACTAAAATTACTTAATATGATTGATAGACTAATATAAAATTCCCCACTTTTAAAATGTACACTGCAGAGGTGTTTAGGATGCCCTCTGTGTTTTGCAACCATTATTATCTAATCCTAGACGGTTCCTATCCACCCAGAGGAAACCCTGTATCTCTTAGCAAGTAGTCCCAATTATTATTGCTCTTGTGTCTGGCAGGTTTTGCTCAGTCTTAGGCTATGAGCCCCCATGCTGTGTCCAGCAGCAAGTACGCTTTGAATCAAGCCTAGGGAGCACTGTGCAGGATTTTCTAGCTAATCTTGGTTCCAAACAAAATTTGTGTTTTCGGGTTACATACTAGTATCAACCAGGGAGAGTTAAAACATGAGTCTATAGGCCCACCCTGGCTTGAGAGGTGCAAGTCTGGCTCACAAGTAGCT
Source organism: Zapus hudsonius (assembly GCA_004024765.1). Lineage (NCBI taxonomy): Eukaryota > Metazoa > Chordata > Mammalia > Rodentia > Dipodidae > Zapus > Zapus hudsonius. Next base: position 1,532 of record PVHP010029436.1, read on the forward strand.
GGAACTCTCAGGGTGAGCCTGTTGTGCAGCCAGAGCTAAGAACTACCTGACCAGAAAGGGTTCCCCTTTGAAAGGCTATGTTCTGTTCAAAGAATCTGCATTTCAGCAGGTGGCCAGGGTAGTACTGTTCTTTAGAAATACTTTAGGAAACCAATGATTATTTGTAGGAATATAAGTGACTTTGTCATGGTTTGATCCAGTTGTCCCCCACAAAGAAATGAATGTGTTCTGATTGATCAGTCCTCAGCTGATGGCAGTTTGGGTTTTACAACCTCTCTGGAGCTGTGTGTTGGAGGTGGGCTTATGCAGGTTATAAGCCAGTTTCCCCTTGCCAGTGTTTGGTACACCTTCCTGCCATTGTTTGCAGTGCTGTGGCGGAGGTGATGTCCAACCCTCTGCTCATGCCATCATTTTCCCTGCCAGGAAGGAGTCTCCCCTCGAGTCTGTAAGCCTAATAAACACATTCCTCCACAAGCCGCTTTTGCTTGGGTTCTTTCTGCGCAGCAACAGAGCAAGTTGACTACAACAGACTTCATCAATAGAAATTTCTATTGCTTTTAAATGAGAAAATACTAAGTGCCTGTGTTAAAGTTACCTTCTCTTTGCTAGAACAAAACACCAGATGAGAAGCAGTTTGTGGGAGGAAAGGGTTTATTTCAGGCTCACAGATTCCAGGGGAAGCTTCATCATGGTGGAAGAAGCTGGCTCACTTCATCAAGCATCTGTGGCAGAGAATGAACAGCCAGCATCAGCAAGGATGAACTGACTCTGAACACATTAGAGCTGGACTCAAGATCTGCCCCCAGTGACACACCTCCTCTAGCAGGGCTCTGTCTGCTGGAAACTTAAGTAGGAAGCTTAATCTTAATCAACAATACCTAAGGGGGCTGGAGAAATTGTAAATAGTTAAAGCACTTGCCTGCAAAGCCTGATGACTTGTATTTGATTCCCCAGTACCCATATAAAGCCAGATGCACAAAGGGGCACATGCATCTCGAGTTCATTTGCAGTAGCTGGAGGCCCAAGGTGACCTCTCTCTCTCTCTCTCTCTCTCTCTCTCTCTCTCTCTCTCTGTAAATAAATAAATAAAAATGTTTTAAAAATATCTAAGGGAGGCAGGGCATGGTGGCACAGTCCGGTAATGTGAAGCACTTGGGAGGCAGAGGTGGGAGGAACACCATGAGTTCAAGATCATCTTGAGACTACATAGTAAAATTCAGGTCAGCTTGGGCTACAGCAAGACCCTACCTGGAAAAAGCAAACAAAAACCAAACAAACAAATAACCCCCCCCCAAAAAAAACAACAAAAACAAACAATAACAAAAAAAATCCCACAACCACCACCACCACCACCACCACCACCACCACCACCAACACACACACACACACACACACACACACACACACACACACATAAACCTAAGGCAATGGGGACATTTACATTCAAACCAATCACCATAGTCTGTTTCAGATATTTTAAATACCCTAATAAAGGGTACCCTAATGCCCTTTTAATGCATGATTCAATTAAGGGGAGAGTGAAAGAGGTATTAAGTAATCCTTTTTATTTGAGTTAGGGTCTTTCTACATAGACCAGGAAATTCCTTTGCCTCAGCCTCCGGAATGCTGGGATAACAGGCAAATGACCCCACATCTAGCTATCTCAGTTTTTGTTGCTTGTTTTGTTTTGTTTTGAGAGGTAGCCCCAGGCCTCAAACTCACTGTGATCCTCCTACCTCTGCCTCCCAAGTACTGGGATTCAAGGCGTGGGCCACCTCCATGCCTTACTTGTCTCAGTTCTTTTAACCTGACATTTAGTCCAAATGGAAATGTGTCAGGAAGTAGCCTTTCCCACCTTATGCTCTGTGGTCAACACAGGAAACAGCTCTACTTTTTCTGGACATCACACCAGTGTTCAATATTGTCAACAGGTTAGGAATTTCCCAATTTGCTTTCACTCATAGTAGACAGTGTACAAAGATTTTCTTCACATTACCAGATAAACATATTGGGAAATTTTCTAATGCAATTGCCAAGAAAAATGTCAAAGAAATGGAAAAAGAAAAAAAACTTCAGAAAAGGCAAATAAATCTCAAAATAGTCTGAAATACTAAATTACCTGTTGTATTATGGTAGTAACAATTGCTCCCAAGAACATTTTGTAGAAGCTAGCACTGGCATTCTCCCCCCTCCAATTCCTATCATTTGCTCTTGTTAACCAGGGGCAAGGTTAGTCCACTACATAATGAAGAGGGCTGACAACTTATATTGGGTTACGCTCAATAAACCTGTTGTAAATGGAAGAGGAATATGCATTTAATAACTTAATTTACTGATCATAGCTTAGCCCAGCCCTGCCTTAAACATGCTCGAATAGTACATTATGCCACAGTTGGGTGAAATCATTTAACACAAGCTTATTTTATAACAAAGTGCTGAGTGTGTCATTGGATCATTAAATACCTACATCAAGGCCTGCTGGCAGTACAGTTCACCAAAGAGAGTGGGTTATTTATCCACACAACGAGAGGCTGCCTGGGAGCTGTGGCCACATCAGGGAGAACTGTACAGAGTTCCATCAGGAAGAGATGGAAATTCAAATTCAAAGGGTACCTTCTACTGACTGTGTCTTGCTTTCACACCCTTTCCCAGTTAAAAGCCATAAGTCAAAGCACAGTAAAAGTTGGAGGTATCTGTATTGTCTACATTCATTCTTGGTTCTTAATAAAGTATCTCCTCTTCGCTGAATGATATCTTCAGGTATGAACATGTTCTCTTGATGACTATAGATAAGACTTGACAATTTTCACTTTATTATTTGGGCACCCAGAGAAAATAGTTTAGGTTATTTAGCACATTAGCCTCAATACATCAAGTGGGGTTTAGTTGTCTCAACACACTATCATGTTTTAAATAAACATGATTTTGGACTTACTGAAAATTTGTGAAACTAGTTCAGAGAAGTCCCATAAACCTATGTCTTAGTTCAACCGAACATCACAGACTAATTTATAAAGAACATAAATATATTTTCTCATCATTTTGGAGACTGGGGAGTCCAAGGTCAAGGGGCTGGCTTTGGAGGCCAACGTTTTCCTGTTACATCCTCACATAGCAGAGGGTACAAAGCCCAAAAGGGGCAAACTCTATCCTCACATATAGAAAAGCAGAAGAGCTGGATAAGTCACCCCCACAAGCCCTTCTTCAGCAGCATCAATGCATGAATGAGGGTGGAGCTTATGACCTCTCATTTCTCAGTATGGTCTTCTCACCAGTAGCTGAGCTTCCACCATGAACTTGGGAACATTCAGACCATGGCATAGCTCTTTTCCCATACGAACATCTTCTATTAGTATAGGATACTGAACCAGTATTGATATACAACTGCTAGCTAAAGTCCACACTTTATTCTGCTTTCCAGAGGTTTTACTTCTGGTCCCCTTTCTACTCCAAGACCCCATTGAGGGCACATAATGCTGGTATATCATTCACTGAATTCCTCTTACTTGTGAGCTTTTCTCAGACTCTCCCTGTTCTCTTTGATTGTTCCACTTATGCAAGAAACCGGTCGGCTATCTTTAGAATGCTGCAAACTCATAAACTTTAAAGGGATCTCATTTGTTCCTAGATTCAGTTCATAATAGGAAAAAATGTATGAGGCAATATCAGAAGGAAAAACATCTATAGAAAATGGTTTAAACTATTAGAATCAAGTTAGAGAGACGTGAACAGTGGGTCTGATATTTCCCCTCAGTACTGGGCATTGAACCCAGGGCCTCTGGAGTGCCAGGCAAATGTTCTACACATTCTGCCCTGTGAAGTGGAAACAGTAATAAGTTACTCAGGCTTACTCACGCTGGAGCCCAGGCACGTAGTCGAAGTTGGTCTGAAACTTGCATTGCTGTGTTACCAAGGGTGTCCTCCATTTCCCAGTACTTGGTCTTATTTTTCACAGAGCGACAATAGTAGATAAAATAATCACAATGAGTATTTGAACTGCTCATTTCTAAACACGAGAACTTAACTTTATATGAAATAGGAATTGAAATTATTTACATTCCTCTGTGCTCCTTCTTTATTTATGTGTAGCCATAAAGTTAGTATTATCTTGGGTTTTGTTTTGTTTTCAGTTTATAAACATTTTTTGTTTAGGATACGCTTGACATTTGAAACAATTCCATATCACTCATTCTGTCATACTAACAGATCTCATTTGCCAGTGTGGATTATTTTGTTTTCATTTCTGACCACTACACATTTTTGCACAACAAAGCAAAATTGAATGAAATGCATTGTTTCCAGTCACATCTATGAACACATACTTTTCCGCGGTGGGTTTCCTCTTCTAACCGCAGAGTGCTGCTGCGGAGGGCTGTCCGCCACACTGCGTTCCAGGAGCTGCATGGTGCATTTCCCACACCTCTGCATGCATTGCTTTTCCTTCGTAATTACTAAGTAGAACTTAAATGCCAACCCTGCAGATAAAGTTAGATGGTGAGACTGTGTTTCCTAGTATGCTTCTTAAGCAGGGAGCAGTCTTGCCCTTTTTGGAAAATGGGAGTTCTGACAGAGGATGAATTTAAGAACAGTTTATGAGACTGGAGATAATTTTAAAGTTATCAGAGGGGGAGGACTTACAGAAGAGAGAAGGAAAGGAGAGAAGGAAAGCAAGAAAGGAAGACACGGTGAGAAACCACATTGTGAAATCTGCCGCTTGGTGACTAACTCAATTCCAGTCAAACAACAATGGGCAAAAATGAGGTGCTTTATATGAATGGGTGGATTCGCTGTAGACAGTAAAATTAAGGGGGGAAAGGGAGATGGGAAAAACATAAATAAAAGCACCAGTATTACAAGGTCCCCCTGGGTTGAATTCACTTTAAAAATAAAGTGCTAATAAAACACCAAAGGCCAAGTGTCATGATTTGATCCAGGTGTCCCCCACAAGCAAATGAATGTGTTCTGATTGATTGATCCTCAGCTGATGGCAGTTTGGATTTTACAACCTCGATGGAGCTGTGTTGTTGGGGGCGGGCTTATGGGGGTTATATGCCAGCTTCCCCTTGCCAGTATTTAGCACACCTTCCTGCCGCTGTTTGCAGTGCTGTGGTGGAGGTGATGTCCACCTCTCTGCTCATGCCATTGTTTTCCCTGCCAGGATGGAGTCTCCCCTCGAGTCCATAAGCCTAATAAACCCTTTCCTCCCCAACAGCTTTGGTTGAGTTCTTTTCTGTGTAGCAACAAGAAAGTTGACTACAACAACAAGAGAAGCTAAAGGAATTGTGTGCATGCACTCATGCCCAATAAAATTCTGAGGAGGGCTTTTGAGTGTAGGTGTCACTGAATTTAAAATCTGGGTCAGGTTTAACTTGAGTTCTGGCAGACCCAGCCAAAGTGTATCTGCAGAAGACAGCAAACTTCTCACAGTGTGTCGTCTGTCATTTGAAGTGTTTGTATGAATATACATGTATAAATGTGGGAGGCCAGGTGTGGTGGTGTACGCCTTTAACCCTGGCACTCGGGAGGCAGAGGTAGGAAGATCACTTAGGCTAGAGTGAGATCCTACATTGAAAAAAATAAAACAAGTAAAATTAAAATGAGGGGTTGGGAAGATGGCTGAGAGGTTAAAGGTGCTTGCTTCCAAAGGCTGACAACCCTAGCTCAATTCCCCAGACCCCATGTAAAGACCAGATGCAAGAGGTCCTTAGCATGCCCATACTCTCTCGTTTTCAAATAAATAAAAACCTTAAAATATATATGTAAATGAGTAGTTTGTAGTCAATGACCCTTAAAAATTGGCCATTAATTTATATCTCCATAACAAAGGGTAATGGTTTATTCTGGTTTGAGTTTCATATCTCATATTCTGCTTTCTAGAACTTTATATTCTGTATTTCACTTGTAAATGATCCTGTTATGGCTGCAGTGACAATAGAGATAGGTGAATTTGTTTTGCTGTCTTTAAAAAATTATTTCATTCACTATTTTTATTACTTCTGGTTTGCAATAAAATGTCATATTGTAGTAGCAGAGCTGGGGATTAGAACTTAGATAATACCCAGCAAAATTCCAATGCACCACAGAACTTAAGGAGTACCCGAATTCTTGTCTATAAAGTTAAAGAATTAAAATTATAGACCATCAGAGGATAAGGTATAGTGGGAGACTTTATTTAAAGGAAAATGGGAAGTTACAGAGTTCTCCAGCCACCAGTGTGGAGAGAACACATGGGAAAGGTTTTTAGCCAAAATCTATGCTGTTTAGCTAAACAAGCAGGAAAAGAAAAGACCATGAGAAGGAAAGGTTCATGTGGGAAAAATCTGGAGCCTTCCCTCCACCCCAGCCTAATGGCTAATGGCCCAGCCTAATGGCTGGGGTGGGGGGAAGGCCTTACCTTTCTAAGGCCTGTAAGTCCTTCTCCTAAAACGCCATGTGCAGGAATAAGAGGCTGGACTTTGTTTCAGTGACTTTTTAAGACCTCCATCAGGTAAGACAGAGAGACAGCTGGTTGGTCCATACCTGACCAATCAGTTTTAACATCTAGGTTTGAGCTCTAGCTAGAAGTACCTCCCACTCAAAGGGAGGGGAGTCAGGTTTGGAATCTATGGAACTTGCCTGAAACTGTCACTATATGATAATGGTTTGAATGTGTAATTGTTCAACTGTTGAAAGTCCAATGTGAAAACATGGTACAGAAGTTGGGCAATCAATTACTTTAAAATGTTATTGTTTATATATACGTTATGAACCTTTTTTTTTTTTTTTTGGTTTTACTTTTTTGTGTGCGTATCTGGCTTCATGTGTGTACTGGAGAATCGAACTTGGGTAGTTAGGTTTTGCAGGCAAGCACCTTACCAGCTGAGCCATCTCTCCAGCCAGCTTTTACTTTTTAAAAACTGAGAACTTTAATATATGAACATACTGTAATTCCATCATATTCCTGTCTTTTGTCCCCTCTCCCCACTCCCATTCTACTGATCTCAACAGCTCTTATATGAGTAATTTAGTAACACAAAACACATTCACATTGTTGGTCAGATTACAAATTTCAAGCCTTTCAATTACAATTTTCTTCCCTTTCAAATGAGCTTCACTATCGTTCCAAATCTATCAGGGATCACAAACTGGCAGTGAAAAATCAAAAAATTTAGAGCTGGTGAGTATAGGAGTGACTTCATTCAACCCTGTCATCTAAGGTGTGGTAACAAGTCTGAGAGACTTGCTTTCCCAAAGCAGCCTGAGGTAACAGCAGCAGCAGGACTTCAACACAGACAGCAGAAGAGGAACCTCCCTCAGCGCCCCCCAGGCCCATGGGAGCTGAACTGCCCTGAAATTATCTTCTTCACTGGTGGACTTTAAACTTGCCACTCAAAATTGGGGAACCAAAAGAGGGGAAGCTTGCCACCTATAGGTCAAAGAGGAGAAGACATCCTTTAGAGCAAAGCTTTGACGAAATGCATGTTTTAAATCATCTCTTCAGGAGAGTGACTGTCACAACACAGAAAGACATTTTCTATTATGTGGGTACTGGGGAATCAAACCCAGGTCACTAGGTTTTGAAGCCAAGCGCCTTAACCTCTGAGCCATCTCTCTAGCCCCAAGAAAGACATTTTGTGAATGGGATGCAACCTTCACTCTTGGCACTTTTAATGACAAATTTCTACCATATTCATTTTCATTGCACTATGGAGGCAGGATGATGAACAGTACAAATCCCTAGAAAGGAATGGGAATGTTTCTTAGCAACTAAGAAACTATCTTGGAACAAGATGGTGGACGAGTCGCCAGGACTCTCTCTGTAAAGGATGCAGCGAGAGAGCTGTGGCCCATATAACCCGTCCAACCGACCGCAGGCAGAAAGCTGAGATCCTGGCAAGAGAAGAGCCACCACAGTCATAACTAAGCTCACCACCTTAAAGCAGCCTTAATACCCACCCACCACGACTCAGGGAACTGAGCGGAAGAGGGGGCAGAAAGATTGTGAGAGCGGTGGTGGGGGAGACTATCCAGAGGCATGACACCCCTCAGTAACAACACACTTGGGCCAGGAGGACCGGGCTGAGTACTAGGCTATCCAGGGTCCCCTGCCACAAGGACTGATCCAGACGGCCCACGGAGGAGGATATCCAGCTGATTGGAGATGGGGGAGGAGGACATTGGGGAATTGAGGATAACAACTCATTGTTTGCCCACTAAATAATGTAACTCATTATGGACAATAAATATATATTAAAAATAAAATAAAATAAAAATGATCTCTCTCCTTGTTCATCCTCCAGTGGTGATTATCGGTTCTCCTGCACAGTAACATCGTGTGGGAAGCATTACAAATATAGACTCCCAGACCACAGAGTTTGGACTTGTCTAAGAGCTCTCAGGTGAACTGGAGGCAGGAGTTGAGAGCAAAATCATTCCTTTTTATCAGGTGTTTCTAATTCAGGGTGCACACTTTAAACACCTAGAGACTAAAAAAAAATTACCAATGCTGGGCATACTGACCTAACTAAATATTGGCCAATATAGCTGGGACATTAGTTCATAAGTTTCCCAAACATTCTTTTAGGGTTGAGAACTACTGCTCATATGTAAACTGAAATAAACAGGTGACAACCACAAGAACTTGACAGCAAGACTCAAACAGTCAAGGGCACACTTCCAGGGAGATCCATGGAAGATGGCGGGCCTATCCACTGTGCTTCTGACTCAGCTCCTAGCTTAGGAGTTGGCAAACCCACCTGAAAGAGGGCAGCCTGGTAACCTATGGAAGTGGTCACAGGAGTGGGTCACTAGTGACTAGGACTCTTGTTGAGTAAAAATCTTTATCAAGCTTGCTATGACTATTAATTCCCCTAGTGTCAAGGTCATCTCCTCCAGCCACCGCTCCAGCAGGCACCTACCCTTTCTGCCCATATTATTTCTAATCACTATAAAGCAAGCAAGGAGATAAAGAAATCTCATGAAATTGCTTCATGACAATCTTCCAAATGCCTAGCTCACTGTGGTGGTTTGAATCAGATGTCCCTCACAAACTCATATGGTTTGAATGCTTGATCCCCAGCTGGTGGCATTTTTTTTTGGGGGGGGGAGTAGAGCCCTGCTGGAGGTATGTTCCTGTTGATGGGCTTTGGGGTGTTATAGCCAGGGCCCCCTTGCCAGAGTTTGGCTCACTCTCCTGCTGTTTTTCACCTGCCGTGGCTAAAAAGTGGCATCCAGCCTCTGCTCATGCCATGCTTCCCCTGCCATCATGAAGGTTCCCCTTTGAGACTATAAGCCAAAATAATTCCTTTCCTCTCATCTCCTCCCATCAGCTGCTTTTTGTTGAGTGTTATGTCCCAGCAACTAAACAGAAATTGGTTTCTAGGAGTGGGATCACTGCTGCTAGGAACCTGACTGGCTTTTGGTCTTTGGAACTGATTTGTGGGAGGAATGTGGAAGGATTTTGAAACTTTGGGTTAAGAGGTGCTTTGTAGTTCTCTTAGCAGAACCTGATAGATCATTCTGGTCAGAGAGTTGGAAGACCTAAATGCAGAAAGAATTTTAGACTATGGAATCTTGGCTTTTGGGTGGCTTGTCAGAACTGGGTTAGAGGCAGTCTGTGTGAGAGGCTAGCTAGGTTCTACCCATGTCCTGAGAAACTGAGCAGGGTTGAAATGGCCTGGTGTGAGACTATGGAATAGAAAGAAAATTTCAGGCTGGAGATAGCAGCCTGAAACTGCTCAAAATTTCAGGCTGGAGATAGCTGGAGAAGTCATCTTTAACAACCCCCCCCCCCAGTCCCTGGATTAATACATTTGGCAGCCCACTTCATACTATAGGAGTATAATGAACGCAGGAAAGAAAGGGTCACTGCATTTGCATTTTGGGGGGGTAAGGGATGGCCACTGGGTGGTAAAGTAGGGTTAATAGATTATCTGAGAGACCAGATGGCCATGGACAGCCAAACTAGGATGGAATTTGAACCCCAAAGACTGTGAGTTCCAGATGATGAACATGGAGCTACAGAATTTGACATGCTTGTAGATCTTGCATTGTTTCAATCTTTTCTGTCATCCTTTGCAGTGTGAATGCTTTACTCTATGTCATTATGGTATGTATGCAACTTGTATTTGATTTTATAGGTTCACAGATAAGAGAATTTGAACATTGGGATGTTAAGCAATGTTGGGATAAAAACTATGGGGATTTTTAAAGTTAGACAATGTGTTTTTATAGTTTGGGATGGCCATGAGTCTATGGGGGCCAGAGGCAGAATGTGGGGAATTTGAATCAGATGTCCTCCCAAACTCATATGGTTTGAATGCTTGGTCCCCAGCTGGTGTTAATTTGGGAGGCAAAGCCTTGCTGGAGGAAGACTGTTCCTGGGGGTATGCTTTGGAGTGTTATAGCTGACTCCTCCTTGCTAGAGGTTTAGTTCACTCTTTGCTGTTTTCCACCTGTGGCAAGGTGATGTTCAGCCTTTGCTCATGCCTTGCTTTCCCCTACCGTCATGAAGCTTCCCCTTAAGACTGTACACCAAAATAAATTCCCTCCTCCAACAGCTGCTTTTGGTTGGTTTGTCCCAGCACCATGAAGGTAACTACATCAGTCACTTACCCTGATACTTGCATGAAGTTAACATTTATTTAGTTAGGCTTATAGTATCACAGGCCATTTAAGTTTTAGTTACTTTAAGAGTACATATGATAGACAAAACAGCAACAGACTGAAGAAAGGTTAAGTGACTTGCCTAAGGTTCCTGGGGTGGGAGATAATTTGAACAAAGGTCTAAGTTTAAGACCCATGTTTATCTGCTGTAAACATATCTTGGAAGCTGGTGTCCTCTGTCATCATTTGCTTCTAATCCATTGCTCCCAAACCTTGAGATAAGATTAAGCTCTGGAAGTTCAAAAATATTGCAATCTAGAGTGAATGAAATTGCAAGAATCACTGTTGGAAATGTCTCCCAAATCAAAGCAGGAAGTCGGCATCATTCCAGGGGGGACACACGGCCTGAAACTGCAAGTCTATAACAGGAAAAGTGTGAGCAGTTTCCTGGCTAGTGGGCATCAGAAAAATTCTATAATAGGAGATCCTCCTTGCCTCCCAGAGACTTTCTGGCACAAAATAAAGTTACCTTAGTTCATGAGTATACTGCTCTTTTGGACAGTTGTGTTACAAACATAAATATGAAATTCATGTCTTTGTTTACACAAGTCTCAAGTTTGGTTAGTATGTGTACTATAATGGGGATCAGAAAGCCACCATCATGGCAATCGAAGCTGTCATCAATGTACTTCCACTGAGACCCTGGACCACTCTGACTCACCACTGCCTTGCCTCTCAGCACGTGGAGCCTTTTAAAGTGGAGCAGTGATCTGAGCCAGTGAACCAGGAGCTGCTACTAAATGCAATGGCTTTAAAAGGTTTCCGAGGACAACTGTCCAATTGGTCCAGACTGGAGGCATCTTTTGTAAAATGTTTACTCATCTGAGCAACCACCTTGGAAGAAAAATGGTGCAACACTCATGCCTTGGAATTTGAGCAGTCTGTGAAGGAGGAAATGCCTCTCTGGGTTATTGGGAATGAAATGCACTTCCTGTCTTTTCTGGGGACTCTATTTCTCCATAATTTGGATTTAGTTCAAGTGTTCCTCTCCTATGGTAGGACCCACTGTGTGCAAGGCCCCCATCACAAGCCTTCTGGGTGCAACTTTTCACTGTGAATAGTAAAGGTGCTTTGCCTGTGATCCAGGTGTCTTCACATTCCATAGCACCCATGAAATAGTAGGAGGCTAGATTGTTGGCTTCCAGTAGGATAACATCGCAGACCCTGAACAGTTACTGACAGACGGCAATTATTTTATTCTTAGTAACAGTTAGCAATTGGCTATTAACAATTTATTAACATGACATAAAATACTATTTCCCAAAGACCTTAGACAACAACATTACAAAAATAAAAACCCATCTAATTCCTGTGAATCACTCTGTGTGTGTCCAAGTCTAGTAATAATTTCACTGTCAGTTTGAAGCACTAAGAGTACCAAATCCAGTGCTCGGTGCCATGCCTCAATCTTGGGTGTCACAGTGTCATACACCCTGGGAACCTGCTGCAGGTTATCTGAAGAAACTGAATGAAAAATTCCACTGCTTAGTTTACTATATTCATTCAAGATGTAAGACAAAGGGGAGCCAGAGTCTGTGGCATTTTGTAGATGGTGTTGAATGACTGTGCTGGCTTCCACTTCAGACGAGTAACTGGCGGTGTTACACATGAGAGCCAAAAGGTATTTGTGCCACCCACTGGCCAGGCACTTCAGCACAGTTGGTCTATAGATTGGCAGAGACGAGGCTAACCAAGAGGAAGTATTAGGAAGCCATCCCGAACAGGCATGGTTTCCTTTTTTCAAAGACTGCTCGGCAAGAATCTGAAGATGGCTAAGACACAAAAATTCAACTGCACCGCCTCCAAGGAAGACCTTTTCCTCTTTCAGAGCATAATGCAGACGATACGCACAAGACCAGAACCTGTCTTCCTTGGTTTGTAGTTGTGCACTGACAGGGCAGGTGAGAACTGCTGTGATCAAGTTAATTCTTTCTGCTTTCAACAAGATTGCTGTTCTGTTGTTTTTATCCACTTCCCGGGGACTTCTCCAGAAGTTCACAGAGACCCCGCTGCCCACAAAGTCTTCACTCACTTGAGTAATATAGGTGACCTGCACTGCTCCTGAAGCCTCTGCAAAAGCCTGCAGCACACTGCCGCCCACTGATCCGACCAGCAGCCGCTGACTGTGCATGCACTTTTCCACTAAATGTTCAGATACATTTCCTTGTACCAGGACGAGACTCACATTAAACTGGGTTAACACATGTAGTACACGGTTTGTCCACAGTTCTTCTGAACTGGTTTCTGGAAGCTCCCTTCCATCTAGAACTGTCTTAATGTCTGCAGACTTATTAAATCCCAGGTGTCGGTAACTCTCTGTAAGGTCTCCCTCAATAAGAACCACCCGGACAGGCTGATTCTGCAATGCCTCAATCAGAGCGATGCTAGACATAGGTACAGTAGTGATGTATCCTGGACAAACGCAAGAAGCAGCTTCAGGCAAGCCTGGGAGACAGCAAGTGAGGAGTCTGGAAACATCGAACACAGAAGGGGCCGTGCAGTGGCCTTGCTGCAGACATGCATTCTGCCACTGCAGCTGTGCTGCAGCTTCTGCTAAAGCCATGCCTGCGTGGTTGCCATGACTCAAGCCAACTGCCAAGTCGGCCAGGCCATTATGGCTACAAGTTTTGGGAGAAGCTGAACCGTATCTCTGTAGAAATCCACCAGGTTGGCATACCCCGTAGCTGTCATCTGTTCTATTAAAGTGCCTACTGTGGCTCAGCACCGACTTTCTGCAAAAAGTGTCTGTACGCAGATTACCTTTTAGAGACTGTGGTGTGTTTTCACCTGCTTCCACCTTTGCCTGAATTTTGAAGAATTCAGGTGATTTAGCAGGTCTCCCAGAAAGAGTGTGAATGGTCCTGGACGGAGATGTGCCATCACTGCCGTGCTCTTCTCCTATCATCCCAGCACCTGAAGGCACTTGCAGGAAAGGACACAAACTGGCTCCACCTGGTTCAAGTCCAGAAAGTGTCTGTGTGCTGTTCACGTGGTTAAAGATGCTGTGAATGGGTACTTGGAGGGAAAGGACCACTTCACTGCAGGCCTTCAAGCCCTCTGACATCACCGACACCAGGACTGGAGTGGGGACACCCAGACAGAAGCACTCTTCAAGGGCGCTGCTCCATGCCCCAACGAGAAACAGGAGAGTGCTGGTTCCAGCTCTGTACATGCCATTCTGTGCTTGAATCGCTTCACTGAGAAGCTGTCCGGCTGCACTGGATAAATCCAAATTTCCAAGAAGCCCTACTGTTGAGCTGACTAACACACTTTCATGACACTCTGCATTTATAATAAACTTGGAGGCTTTTGCTGGGCCTAGGAAACTTCTTCCTGTTTCTGCCAATATTGAAAGTTGTTGAAGACCCACGTGTCTTCTTCTGTTTATGACTCTGCAAGCCATCACAACGAATAATCATCTGCAAAGAAACAAACACTTGGAACTTTACTCAGTGGCTCATGGTTACAAATGCCATGTATAGATATCCTTTCAAAAGATAGAGGTTCTACTAATGTGGGCAGTGTGATTACACAAATAAACATTCATAATAAAGCATGGGCAAAGGGAGGCATGAGGGTGACCATCCAGCACAGGAGATGGAACACAAGGCAATCCACTGGATGGGGCTTGAAGGGAACCATGTTTGTTTTGCTTTTGAGACCGGGTCTTGCTATGGAGCTCGGGGGAGCCTTGAATTTGCAGTCCTCCTGTTTTCATTTCTGAGTGCTGCAATTACAGGCATGTGCCATCATGAAGGAGGGGTAGTGAAAGTACATACGGAACAGTGCTGTGTATAGGGGAAGTAATACAAGGAGTTTGGTGTTGTGGGAATACAGAGAATGTGGCGGGGAGCTGCAAGAGCTGAGGCTTGCTTCTGTACCGGAAAGCACCACAATAAGATGAACAGATGGCTTGATGGAGTGCTTGAGAGCTCAGACTACTTCTCAGTCTGGAAGATGGGCCTGAACTTGGCTCTGTGACCTAGCTGGGTAGCACCTCAGTTTCCACATCTGGAAAACAGGATAGTAACAAAAGTCACTTCACAGTTACTATGAGCACAGCACTGAGAATAGAGCCAGCACAGTCTGAGCACTTCACATGGAGCCGTTCTGACAACAAGAGGACTGCATGACCTCACCAGAGGAGAGAGCAAGAATCTTGTAATGGAAGAGGGGTGGGAGGGGAGAAGATGTGTTAGGGTGCTGATTACATTTCTAAGAAAAAACAGTGCTACTTAAAGGGAGGTCCTAGAACAACTACTTACTCTAGATATTTTGGAATCCACACCCAAAAAAGGATAGTACCAAAAGACTTTAGTTCAATGAAAAGAAACAATTATAAAATAAAAATAATAAATAAACAAAAATCCCCAACTTTTTAAAAACCCCAACCTTTTAAGCATGATACACATTAACTGAAAAGCTATCTATAACACTGCTTGCTTTATGAGCTCCATTATTTAAGGTATTGAAGCCAAGAGATACTCTAAAATTCTCTTTTAGACATTTTTTGACTCTGGATATTTTTAATTGGAATATTTTGAATTTTAAATATCAAAAAGCAAACAATTTTCCCAGCTCTCAGGAGACAGAGGTAGGAGGATCGCCATGAGTTCAAGGCCAACCTGAGAGGACACAGTGAATTTCAGGTCAGCCTGGGCTAGAGCGGGATCATACCTCGAAAAAGCAAACAACAACAACAACAAAAGCAAACAATTAAATGTATGGTCTTTCTCTAATACTGACCACAAGCTATTACTCCTGTGCTATGACATTTATGAGCATATATGTCTGAAGTTGCTTTGAACTTCTGGGCATGAACCCAGGAGTGAAACTGCAGGGTCATATGGTAATTCTAACATTTTAGTGAAGCTCCTGCCTATGTGCCTTAACAGCGGAACATTCAAGCAGCAAGGAACAAGGTATTGATTTCTCTACATCCTCACTGTACTAGCCTTCTAGGACTGCAACTCAGAATTACCACAAAGTATGAGGAGGCCTAAAGCAGAACATTCCCCTATGCAAAGTAAGATTCTGGCAGCACAGTGCTCTCAGAAATGCAGGGAAGCAGCCTTTCTAGCCACTTCCAGTGTTTAGTTGCTCCTGGTGGCCCTTGGCTTTGGATGTATAACCTTCAAACATTTCTCTGGCTGTTCAAATGGCCTCTTTATAATCATGACACCAGTTATTGCATTTAGGACCACCCTAATCCAGTATGACCTCATCTTAATTAATTACATTTAAGATCACATTCTGAGATTTTGGGCAGACATAAATTTTGTATGGCAGTGTTATTTAGTCACTAGTACACTCAACACTTATTTTTGCTTTTGTAAAATTATAAACATCCTAGTAGACATGAAATGATAGCTCACTGTGGTCTTGACCTGCATTTTCCTAATGACTAACAATGTCAAGCATCTTTTCATGGCTTTCTGGACATTTGTATATATTCTTTGGTAAAATATTTATTCAAGTTTTCTACCTTTTTAAGAGTGGGTTTTTGTTGTCGAGTTGTAAGAGATCTTTACATCTGCTAGATCTATGAAACAGTCATCCAGCCTTTAGTATCAGTGGGTTCCATGTTCATGAATCCAACCACTGATGGTAAATACTTTGGGGGTGGGTGGGGAGCAGTATCTCTACTGAACATGTAGGTATTTTGTCATTATTCCTCCAACAGTGTATTATAACACCTACTTACATTTTATTAGGTATTATAAGTAATTTTAGAGAATGGGGTGAACTATACCTGAGGAAGTGTATATGCTAGACTATAACAATTGCAAAGCCCAACTGCCTGGGTTTGATTCCCCAGTACCCACATAAAGTCAGATACACAAGGTGGCACATGTGTCCTGAGTTAAAGTGGCAGGAGGCCCTGGTGCGCGCTCGCGCTCTCTCTCTCTCTCTCTCTCTCTCTCTCTCTCTCTCTCTCTCTCTCTCCACCT
The DNA here is from genome assembly GCA_004024765.1 of Zapus hudsonius. NCBI lineage: Eukaryota > Metazoa > Chordata > Mammalia > Rodentia > Dipodidae > Zapus > Zapus hudsonius. The sequence continues at coordinate 18,127 of PVHP010029436.1, forward strand.
CATTCTCTCTTTCTCTCAAATAAATAATTTTTTAAAAATGGCTGGTGAGATGGCTGAGCAGTTAAGACATTTGTCTGCAAAACCTAGTGACCCAGGTTCAATTCCCCAGTACCCACATAAAGCCAGACGCACAAAGTGGGGCATGCATCTGGCGTTTGCTTGCAGTAGCTAGAGATCCTGGCACACCTGTGTTCTGTCTCTCTCTGCTTAAAAATAAATAAATATTTTTAAAAATGTCATCTACAAGGAAAGTCATATATAATAGATGTTAAATATTCAAAAGAGATGTTTCTGCATTTGACGAAGCTAATCCAAATTTGAGCCAATAATTTAAGAAACAGTGTTAGCATTATTAATGTTGGAAGAACCTTTAGATTGCCATTTTGAAGAAGTAGCAGCGGGTCGTAATTCACACGAAATGCAAATGAAGAGCAAGACTTCCTCACTTAAGGCAAAGACCACAGCGAAGGGGATGGAAAATTTTCCAGGATGGCAAGTACCCTGGCATCTGTCCTTGCCAAGGCACCGACACAATCTGGCTCTTGGCCTGCTTTATGCGTCAGCATCGGTGTTTTCCACAAACAGTTCATTTTCACTGCACGCAGGCTTAAAGTTTCCTCACTTTCTAACTGTAATGGAAGGGCACAGCCAGCGTTGAACTGGCATCTGACATCAGACGTTGTCTTTTTATAAGATCCTGTCTAGTCTCGTCTAGTCCACTTAGACCACTGATGCATGGTTTTCAGGAGCTGCATTTAAAAACCTGTATTTCATGGTGGGTGATTAACATCAAAGCCTCCATCTACTCCCAACACCAAATATCATTGCCTAAAACGTAAAGTCTTTACTACTCTGTCTGACGCTGGAGTCCTTGTCAACAATGAAGTCCAATCTTTTTTTTTTTTTTTGCTCAAAATCTTGCAAAATCTCCTTTATTCAATCAAAATACAAGTTGTTCTCACCCAGCCCTAGGAACTGGCACTTCTTTCTTCTCTATGCTGCTTTTGCTCAGGTCTTTTTGTTCCTGGAACATGCAAAGGACTCTCCCTACCTCAGTTATTTCTGCTCTAGTTGGTCCCTCTTTCTGGAATGTTCTTCATCACCACCTTTACTTTTATTTAGTTTTGGTTTTTCAAGGTAGGTCTCACTCTAGCCCAGGCTGAACTGGAATTCACTATGTAGTCTCAGAGTGGCCTCCAACTAACAGTGATCCTCCTACTTCTCCTACCTCTGCCTCCCCAGTGATGGATAAAGATGGGGGCCACTATGCCCACACTTCCTTTTCAGGGAAGCCTACCCTGAGCCTCCCCGCAATGTCACAAACTCTTCTTTTCCCTTCTCTCTATCTGCTCCACTTTCTCTTTTGTCCTCTGGCTCTTATCACTACCAAATAGCATATAGTTTGCTAATGATTTAAAGCCTATCATTCTCTGTTGAAATGAAATTTCCACAAGATCATTTCAGTCATTGAGATATCCTAAAGGCTTAGAATATTGCCCAACCAACACCGGCACTCAATAAATATCTGATAAATGAATGAATGACTTTTATATCTGTTGTTCCAAATTTGGATACAAACATGAAGTGAGAAGACAGGCTTCACCGGTAGTATTCCTCCTCCTACCTTTGGAGCCGTCAGGATTTCAATGTGTCTCTGCCTTTGTTTGGGCCCTTTAATTGCTTCTACTGGGGGTTTGTCCCTTGCAGGGTTGTCAGAATAATCTCTGAAAGACAGAAACATAAATACTGAGTTACTGAGAAACATCATCTTAGAAAACAAAGTCTCTACAACACTGGTGTTCCATAATCCAATCTCAGACTAATGCATGAGACTCACCTTCATCCACTTCCTTAAAAACCACAGGACCTACAGGGAAGGTGGTGCATGTACACAGTACTCCGGGACATGTGCTTAAGGCTCAGAGCAGTATCAGGTGTGGAGACAGAACTGTCCTCAAGGCAGGCTTCCTGAGCCTCTGGTGCTGCCCTTTCGAAAAATTAGTTTTTGATTTTTAGCTTCCTATAGAATTAGGCAGGAGGATAACATTCCTAAACTCTATAGTAGTAATTTGGCTTGCTAATAGCAGAAAATTTTAATTTCCTCTCTCCCTCTTTCCCTGCCACACACTCCATTATGTTTGCTTCAGTGATCTCACTATTGTCTTACAGAGGCTTTCCCTGGCACTAAAATTTAATTAGGTCATGTCTAATCCACGGGGCTTATCTTTTCTCTCTCCTGTCCTCCCTACAACATTGTTTTCCTGGGGTATTTTGTTTCTAAGAATTAATGCGGGTCATACCCTCTTCTAGCATGTTTCCCAGCTGGTTTCAGACACTTGCCTTTCAACAGTTAAGGTAGCAACTGTGTTCCCTGTCCTTGGCCCTTGTGTGCCTCTGCTGCCAAGAACACTTGGGTGTCCCACACTCTCTTCACAGTGTCCTCCATTTTCAAGTTAGCTGGCAACTTTATGTACAGCAAAGTTTTGGGAAGATTTAAATGTTATTTATTTATTTATTTAAATCTTTTTTATTTAGGATAAAATAGATTTTGGTTCTGATGAGCAACTTTGCGTGTATAAGCATTTATGTGTATATACATATAAAAACCTATATCATATCTACAATTTTTGTACTATCATTTAAAATAAAGGTTTCATAATAATAATTAAAAAATCCCAGGACGTTACCACAGAACATAACATTTAGTCTCACCATACACATACCATACTTGAGTATCTTATTTTTCTTTACCTTGAATGCTATAAATCTTTTATGATGCAAGGTAAGCAAAGCCCCAGCACCTTCCCTTCCCATGCTCCCAAAGCTTAGCAATCTATGTTAAACACTGCATTTATGCTTGTGTCTACTTCCCCTACTAATTGGATTCATGGTTTTATTCTTTACACTCTATGCCAAAGCCCTTTCGAAATCACCAGTGGCTAGCATAAAGTATTATGTGGAGAAAGTATGTATATAACTTTAATATCGCTCTTATTTTCTTAGATTATTAAAGTTCTATAGTACAATCAGCCATTTTTCAGCACTGAAGTATATCCTAATCTGGGCCTAGAAATCAGAATCTGCCGATCATTAAAAATCTTAAATCATAGTGACATAAAAATAGGTTAACAGCATTATGGACAATAAATTTATATTTAAAAAAATAGGTTAACAGGGCCTGGGGATGTCTCCACGGTCATGCAAAATGTGATCCCCCCATTGCCCACGCGAAAACGGATGTACAGGGGGACACGTGCATCTGGAGCTCGTTTCCAGCGGCAAGAGGCGCTGCTTGCAAATAAATAAATACAAACATTTTCTTTTTTAAAAAAGAGATGAACAGAGCAGCGTTTGGGAGCCTGACGCGGAGTGGATGAGGTCAACAGTAGCTCCTGGGCCTCCCGCATGCAGACGCAGCAACGCCCCTGAAAGCCCAAGGATGACAGGTAAATGGCATTTTCCTCAATTCACCAAGTATCTTGAAATTTCACGGAGGAAAACTCACTTCTGCAGAAGGCCGCCCGGCTTCGGACAATGCGCGGGACTCTGCGGGATCACTGCGGGGCCGCCCACCTCTACCAACCGCGCATGCGCAAACTCCGCAGATCCTCGCCGCGCCCCGTAGCCCCGCCTGGGCCGCGCCTCTCGCATGCGTAAGTCGGACAGCCCGCGGTCCGCTTGTTGAAAAAACAAGCGGAGCGAGCGAGCCTTCTCTCCCATTGGTCTGCGTGGCCGTCGATCATGGGGTGGGGCGTGGCTAGAGAGCCTTCTCTCCCATTGGGCTGAGTGGCCGTCGATCACGGGGCGTGGCGAGCGGCCTTAGCAACGGCGCGCAGGTGCAGTGACGCGTGTGGCCGTTAGGGGGCGCGGGTCGGGGACATGGTGAGTGCGGGGAGCCTGGGGCTGGGGTGGACTTGTATGAAGAGCCTCCGTGTCACGGTGCTCGGATATCTGCGAGTGGCCAGATAGCCTGTTACGCGCGACTGTAGGGCTGGCGATGGGTCTCCATTTTCCCTCAACCTCTTCCACTGATGAGCAGGGTCCGAATGCAGAGTGAGGAGCGGGAAGACCGCTGCCCCTGACAGCCAGCAACTTGGGCCACTGAATGGGGCCTTTGACAGCCCTGGAGCCACCGACTCAGGCAGCCACCAGCTCATACCCCTGACTGCCACCACCTTGGATCCCTGACTCCGAATGACTCAGACCTCTGAAGTCAGGGGCACAGAGTAGGACCACTGACGTCAGGGGCACAGACTAGGACCAC
>PVHP010029437.1:0-22390 GCA_004024765.1 Zapus hudsonius
GCTATCCGGGGTCTTTTGCCTTTCCAAATAAATTTAGAGATTATTTTTTCTACGTCTGTGAAGAAAGAGGTTGGGATTTTTATCGGCATAGCGTTGAATCTGTAAATCGCTTTTGGCAGGATTGCCATTTTTACTATATTGATTCTCCCTATCCATGAGCATGCAATATCTTTCCATCTTCTCACATCCTCTTTTATTTTGCTCTCACTTTTTAAAAAATAATACATATTCACAGCTGCTTCCTCCTACTTGACAATCCAAAATATTCCCAAGCCTTTAAGTTGAAAATTTGGTCTGGTTTTCATTAGAGCCAGCATCAGCTCAGTGTCGGAGAATGTTTTCAGGGCTGATGTTCAGTAGCCGCTTCTAATGTGCAAAACTGTCTACTATCGGTGGCTCTATTAATCCTGCTGCATAGCAAATTCCAGGTTGTGAGCCTTTCCAGGGACACGCGAAATTCCGTGTAGTAAAGCAGCCCTCTTGGGGGAGCTGCATGAGTCTACAAGAGTATATTACTGGCATGAGACTATTGCCAGTGCATAGACACAGAGTCTCTGCCTACTTAGCACCCTGAAGTCCTTGAGAAAATAGCTCTAGTGCCCAAAGAATGACTTGGAAAATGGTAAGAAGCACATGAGAATAATGCTTACTTAACCAGCCCATGTCGTTGCTCAGGAAATAACTTTTTTTTTTCTAGGTAGGCTCTCACTTTAGCCCAGGCTGACCTGGAATTCACTATATAGTCTCATGGTGGCCTTGGACTCATGGTGATCCTCCTGCCTCTGCCTCTGTGAAACACTGAACTCTCATATGCTTGGTACTAAAAATTAAAAGATAAAAAATAAGCTCACAGGACCCAAGTTCTCAGTCCATCCTCCATCCACTTCCTTAGATACAAGATCACGGTCAGCCACTTAAACTGTGACCCACAATTTCTCACTGGTGAAATACTGACATCATCTACCTCAGAGGACACCCATGAACATTCGCTTAGATACCCCAGGCCGGAGTGGCGCCTAGCACCCAGAATCACATATTACATTGCTCCTCTACACAACATCACCTTTTTTGTGTTATTTATTTTGCCTTTTATTATAATATAGACAGTAGAGAGTATGCCAATATCTCATTCAAATCCCCATCAACTTCAAATTGTGTGTGAATTCCATTTACCGCATTAATAAGAACAGCCCAAAGGCTTATTACTGTAACCTGGTCCCTTAATATTTTTCTTTGACTATATTACAGTCATATTTGGAGGCATACTTAGAAATAACTCACTGCTCCCTGACCATGTCCTGTGCATCTTTAGTTTGTAAGCAAATCTAGACTCTTGGTGAACAGGTACAGATTCAGAAATGGTCAATAGAGCCTCGATGATAAACCCTAATACATGTGATACTGAACACACCAAAGCCCAGTGTTAATTTCCTCATCAAACAAACTTTACTTCTATGTTTATTTGAAATTTCATACTTGTTTATGAATACCTCACATGAGCCACAGGCTCCTATAGAACTGTATTTCAGAGCTAGAATCTGTGATGGTGAATTTTGATTGTCAACAAGGTTAGATAAAGAAGTCCAAAGAGAACATGCATGTGGTATACCTGTTGGTATGTCTGTGAGGGCATTTTTCAGAGAGGGTTAGCTCCTAGACCAGGAGCCTTCCATGGCTTAAGGTCCTGGGCTGAATAAAAAGAGAAAAGAATCAGGTGAGCTCAGCACTAGCACCCATCTCTCTCTGCTTCCTGATCACCTAGATGTGAGCAAGCAGCCTTACATGGCTACTGTCACAGCTGAGAGGCACTCAGACGACTGTAAGCTCAAACTGAAAGCCAAAATCAACCCTTCTCCTTAAGGTGCTTCTTCTCAGGTACTTGCTGATCTTGGAACTGCAGTTAGGTCCTACAATACTATGATGTCTACTCCTTATATGACCTGGGGACAGCTAATTTCACCCCCCAAAACACACACACACACACACACACACACACACAAACAAACTTGAAATGCTTCCTATTGTCTTTATTAAATAAAATCTACTAAATAAAAACAATATGTTGTAGTAAATAAACGGAGGCATTACTGATCTAGAATTGGTTGTCTTCTATCTGTATGTTACGTGAGCCAGGGTCACTTCCAACTAGTTACAGCTCTCATGTTGTGCAGAAATACACTTGAAAATTGGGAAAACAGGCTGGACATGGTGGCGTGCTTCTGGCATCCCAGAACGTGAGAGGTGGAGGCAGGAGAATCAGGAATCCTAGGGTCATTCAGTTACACAGTGATTCTGCACACAGCTCAGCAACAGAGCTTGCCTAGCAGGCAGGAGGCCCTGGGTGCAAGTCCTAGCACTTATTGTAAGAAAGAATAAAAAGAGGGGGCGGAAAATAATGTTCAGCCATCTGGGACATTTTAAAATACACAAATGTGCATACATATTATATATATTATATAATATATCCCATTCTAGAATAAACACACAGCCAAATACGCACTTGAGACAAACACACTCTCTGTAGACATATCCATATCTGTGATCTACTTAGTGCTTAACCATAAAGAACCCTCTCGAAATAAATATATGCAAACATTGCCCTGCACGTGACCATGTCTCTTCACAGGCTGAGGCATTAAGTTTCAGGGTTAGCTATCACGTCAGGACCCCAGATTCCTCTTCCACTCTGGCCCACTCAGGGTAATGCTAGTTCTCTTTATCTAAGGAGCGGAGCATCAGGTTTCGCTGCATCTTGAGTCCCATTGTTATTCAATCTGCGGTCAGTTAAACTACACTTAAGGGAAAGGCATGAGCATAGTTAGAAATATTTCCAGCCATCATCAGTCATCATGATTTGAGACGTCATACTTTGCAACAGGTTTTAGCCATATGCAGACTTTAGCACAGATAAAGACCTCGATGTGAATAAGTTCCTAAATGGAATTGAGATTTCCCTTAAAACATATGAACTAGAACAAATGATTTTTAAAATATGTGAGGGAAAACATTTACTAAAAACCCCGAGATGAATGGCTAGTGTCACGCAAATGGATCTCAGATGTTCCAGAATGAACTAAACACACACCTTTGAATGTAGGATATATGTATGGAGCAGTTTTTGGCATTTCACTTGAAGCTCAATTTTTTTGTTGCTGTTATTGTTTAATCCTTCAACCAAACAGGTCAAGCACCTTTGATTCAGAAATGACTGAAAACCATTTAAAAACAGCCAGGATTGATTCCTCAAATAGGATTTTTTTTTTCCATTTGACTATCAACACAATGTCTCTGCTCTAGACAGAGGGAAAAATGAGTATCTCAAGAGTTAAAGTTTCAACCAAGCTCTTCCCTTTTGGGGGCCATCGCCAGAGTGGCAGCCGCCAAAATGAAATTCAATCCCTTTGTGACCTCCGACCGAAGCAAGAAGGAAGATCATGTCTTCCCCTCTCTCCAAAGAGCTGAGACAGAAATGCCATGTTTGCTCCAAGCCTATCCGAAAGGACGACGGAGTTCAGGTTGTATGAGGACACTATACAGGTCAGCAGACTGGCTATGGGGTCCAGGATTTCTGGAAGAACTATGTCATCTACATCAAGGGGGCACAGAGGGAAAGGCCTACGGCACAACTGTCCACATGGGCATTCACCCCAGGAAGGTGGTTATCACCAGGTTAAAACTGGATAAAGACTGCAAGAAGATTCTGGAACAGAAAGCCAAATCTCACCAAGTAGGAAAGGAAAAGGGCAAATAAATACAAGGAAGAAACACTTGAGAAGATGCGGGAGTCAAGTAGTACGTACAGCTTTCACTGAAGGCTTTGATTATATAATCCTAGTTCTCTGTTGGAAAAAAATCAACCAAGCTTTCCCTTTGCAGCACAAAGAATTTTCTAATAAGCTACTAGAAAAGAAGAATTTTAAACTCACACAGCAATGCATTTGTACAGTAAGAGAGGAAAGAAAAAGACTATAGCCTCATTTAAATTCCAAGGAAAAGGGCAAAATCAGTTGGTTGTCATGGAATATCTTTTTATAAGATGCTGAGGGTTGAAGCCAGGGCCCCATACATACTAGGCATGTACACTACCACTGAGCTGCACCCCTAGACCTTTAATATATATTAAATTCTATTAATGAGAGTCACTCTGGCTAAGCTTTTGCTCTATGATATAATGCAAACACAAGAGAGAACTAATATTGCAAAATCGTTAGTACTCTGACATCTCAAGAGATACCAACTAATTAAATATAAAAAAGCAAGAGTGCAAACATGTTTTATGACCTTCTGTCTCATCAATTAAGAATGCCTTTTTCCCAAACTAATTTTCATAAAAGCCTCTTTCCATTCCAATGGCTCAATTTCAGCTACCCCCCCCCCACACCTCTGTTAACTAACTCCATTCTACCTCTGTCCATCATCAAACTATGGGCAGATATTTTTAAGATAGACATTCCTTATCTATAAATCTCTCTGCTGGAATTTTTTCCCAGTGGCATTGTCAGTCCAAGGATTCCCCAGATTTCTCCAACTCCATGTTCAAGGAAGGCTGTTCATTTATAAATGGAAAATCATTAGAAGGCTCATATTTCAGGCTCCAAAGGAACCCAATAGTTTATAGATCAAATGAGTACCAACATCCCCCCTGGTGGAATGTCCTACAAGGACATTAACACGAGCTATAAATAAAGGAACCCACAACATCTCCTACCTGGAATGCAGGCGGAGCATCCGTTTCAAAAACTTCTTGGGTAACTCCAGGTTGTGGGATTGCTGAGAACAATGAAAGACAGCCCAGACTCTCTAGCTCCCCTGGTAAGCTTAATGGAGACATAGCCTTAGAGACTTTGCTTGTCTCCTGTGTTGATTTCAAAGAAAGAAAGAAAGAAAAACAGATTTCACCGTTGGTCTACCTGCCCTCCTTTCTGATCACCTGTCCTCAGATGCTGTCGTCCACCTAATGTTTGCAGGTCCCCAACTGCCTGTCCACCCCAGATCTCCTCATCCTGTGGACTCTCCCTGTGATCTCTGAGGCTTCTTCTCTGAGGCCAGCTCACGAGCAATTCAGGTGTAACCTGACCAAGATTGTTGTCTACAACTTAACAGGACTTTCCTCTGGGCCTGTTCAGCCCTGTCACCTGACTCTGGCCTAGGTGTTCCTCTAATTCCACTCTCAAGGATTTGTCCTTCTGGCCACAGAGCCTCAATCCTCCGGGAGGTATTTTTATAGAAGGCTTCATCCCAGTCTTAAATAACCTGCCGATCCTCTGGAATCCCTGAAAGAGAGGAGCTCCAGGTTTCTGATTCCTTAGCACGGCATTGACTGGTTAAAATGACATGGCTTTCCTTCAGCTATTCAAAGAGTGAGAACATTTGTCCCTGCAGGAGACCTGAGGCAACTTGGGCCTGATGTTCCACATTTGATAAGTTATGAATACAACTGAAGCTGGGCATGGTGTCTGCTCTACCAGCACTTGGGAGGCTGAGGCCAGGAGATGGTTGTGTGTTCCAGGCCAGCCTGGGCTATAGTGAGACCCAGCGTGACAACAAACAAAGAAACAGTGATAAATCTGATGTTACCCAATCATATCGACTGCATACTTCTTAAATCCCTGGTGAGTTCATTTAGGCAAAGTGGCATCATGGGTAAACAGATGTTCCCAGCACCTCCCGGAAGCTGTGCTGACGGGAGAAAACTGTACTTTTATACACAGTAACCTTCACTAGCCCAAATATGCCTTTTGCTGAAACTGGAATAGTGTCACGAAGAAGACAGGACGCTGCAGAAAGGTTGAGGAAGGACCAGGCCAGACATTTTGTGACCCTAGATCGAAGTGACCAGGCAATACAGGGAGAGGGCCTAGCCCTCAATGATAAAATCCCAATTCTTACTTCCTGACTAGAAAAGTCCACTTTGAACATACAATGAGAACTAGATTCACTTTTTTCTTATTTTTTATTTATTCATTTGCAAGCAAAGAGAAAGACAGAGAGAATGGTGTGCTCTAGCCACTGTAAACAAGCTCCCGACAAGCATGCACCACTTTGTGCATCTGGCTTTATGTGGACACTGGGGAATTGAACTCAGGTCATTAGGCTTTGCAGGCAAGTGTCTTAACCACTGAGCCATCTCTCCAGCCCACTTTCAATTTTTTCTGTCCCATATGTCCTCATAGGGACAGTACAGTACATAGTACATAGTACAGTAAGGATCTTCAACTTGCTCATTTGTTTCACATGGGGAACACAGAAAGACATCAGGCAACTCTGTCCATGACCAAGGTTAGAATCCCAACGTCCTGCCTTCCAGCGCAGCTTCCTGTACAGCGAAGTGATCCATGTTCTGGGATGGCCTCTCTGTCTGTCTAGGTAGACACTTCCACCCTCTCTGTTCCCAGTTCTGATCAGCCAGGCCCCATCTCTGACTGTTGCTTGATGCTGTCATTGCTCATCTGTCATTTCATGCCACCTCTTGAGCTCGCTACACATTCTCCATAATCTCTGCCTATCTGCCACCAGCACAAAGAACTCTACTCAGGATGAAATCTGAGAAGATCAACTCTATCTCTTGAATCCTGTTTTATACACAGTGTGCTAGGTTGATTCAATCATCTTGGTTTCTCAGTCTCAGCCTGGAATGTTGAATTCTGTGCACAATGAAAACACATCTTTTCTGACTGAGGCTGGGTCTCCTTCCCCTTCAACATGAGGAGATGTGAGAACAGCTTCCTTCCTCCCATTTTCCCAGATGGCTCTGCTGAGCTCTGGCTGTGACACGAACAAACCAGTCTCCATTTTAATCCCACACTTGGAGTCTTTATCATAACACTGTCCTTTCGGGGTCTAGTTGACTTTCTCACTGTTATTGTCAGTTTTACATTTACTTTTCACATATGGATATATTTCTTCTTTTTGCTTTGTTTTGTTTTGAGGTAGGGTCTTGCTCTAGCCGAGTGAGGCTGACCTGGAAGTCACTGAATATAGCCTCAGGGTGGCCTCGAACTCACAGCCATCCTCCCTCTGCCTCTCGAGTATTGGAATTAAAGGCATGTGTCACCACTTCTGAGGTTAGAGGCGCACACCTCCATGCCTGGCCTGGATATCTTTAGTGCAAAGGTAACACTGATTCCCAAGGCTTCTCCAGCTGAGCTTTCTCACTATTAACGGTCTGGCACATGGAGCACGTTGACACATGGTGAGTACCTGGGTAGGGGTTGCCCATTCACTTGCTCGCTGGCTTCAGCATATTTTGTACATTTGACATAAGGAAAAACTTAATCTTAGCTGTGCGTGGCGTACAGTACACACCTGTAATCCCTGTACGTAGGAGATGGAGGCAGAAGGGTCACAGGTTTGAAACCAGCCTGGGCTACACAGTGAGACCTTGTCTCAAAAACAACCAAGGGTTAGATATGTAGCTGGTTTAGTATGCTAAGGCCCTGGTGTAACATTCTTAATCTCAGTAGCCATAGTTGGAGATATATATATATATATATATATATATATATATATATATATATATATATATATATATATATATAACATCTAAAGCTCCCTACAGGAACAGAAATGATGAGTAGAGGTGCGCCGATGGATGGGGAGATGGTTCAGAAGTTAAAGGCACTTGCTTGCAAAGCCTGCCTATCCAGGTTTAATTACCCCATAACCATGTAAAGCCAGATTTGCAAAGTGGTGCATGCATCTGGAATTTGTCTGTAGTGGTAAAAGGCCCTGATGTGGCCATTTGCTCTCTCTTTCTCTCTCTCCCTCACTCTCTCGTCACAAATAAATAAACATACTAAAAAGGAAAAAAAAATAAATGACCCCATGTGTCAGTCATTCACTGTATCTAAAATGGAGTTGGAAAAATACTGTCACTTCCAAATTTTGAAGACCAAATATCGACTTTAAACTTCTTCAAACCATATCCATAGTACCACAGTAAGAAAAAAGATGCTATATATCAATCCATACTCACATAGACTATACATATTCTATATGTGTATAAAATGTTTTTTCATAAAATTAATGAAACCTAAAATTAAGGTTAACACACAAAGCAATGAGTTTCATTATAGCATTAAAAATACATGGAAAATTATTTTTGCAAAATGTTTAACCTATCAAAACATTGTATACTTTCATATTTCTAGTCTATTTAATATTTAATAGCTGCCTTTGACTCACTAAATTGATTTTCTCATCCATTGGTGGGTGATTAACAGTTCATGTTCTATAATTTTTCAAGAATGAAAACTGAACTCTGAAGTTTGAAACGTTTCCCCTCTTATTCTGGAAGCAACAGATTTTTCAAAGAAGTTTACTGGGTATAAGGAGCATCAGTCCTTGAAAAATAGGGACCTCTGGCAGTCAGGAGAGGTACCAGGTTATCATGGGGTACACTTACCCTATTTTCTAGGGACAATAACACCCTGATTAATTACTCATTAAAACTTGGCTCGGCAAAGTCAGTCCTTGGTCCAGTTACTGCTGCCAGACTTCCTGTTTACAGTGACTTGATGTGTTAGTTATTGTCCCCATTGGAAAGTGTTTTCGAAAAGGAAGAAAGGTGAATCTAAGAAAAAAAACAAAAAAAAACCAGACTCCCAGCACTCTTTATGGGTACACTGTGGCAGAGGACCTGTGAATTCAAAGTGTCAGCAGGTGAAGTACGGAAGATTACATTTTATAATCAGTGGTTCTCAAGGTTTCCCTATAATCCGCATGCTTGGCTATCTCTTGCCAGTTGCCAACAGTGCAGCCCACTGGCCATTTGGATTCTCAGTCAGGGAAGAAATGTCCTGCCTCCCAGAGCTAGAGGCAGGGCTACAGCATGAATAGACACTCATGTGCATTTCCTTCTTGCAAGATTCTATTTTGCTTTGAATCACATAGAGATGGATACCAGCTTCCATGAAGATGGCTCCCAGAGGGCTCGGGTATAGCTTCGTGTTAGAGTACCTGCCTAATGGGTACGATGCCCTAGGTTCAATTCTCAACCACCACTACCAAAAACAATTAAAACACACACACACACACACACACACACACACACACACGCACATACACATGCACACACACACACAACCACACATATATTCATACTGTTAATTTTAAGAGCTCATAAAAGCTACAAGAAATCTCTATTTCTTTCTCTCTCCCTTCCCTCTCCTCTCCCCACACCATTCCTAGGATTATAGATCAATTTCAATTATTATGTTACATCATTTTTTTTGACATAACATAAAGAAGTCACCCATCAGCTTCATCCTGGTAGAAGACAGCTTCTTGGCTGAGGTCAACCAGCATTTTCTAAATGGCCACAGTGTCAGAAAATTTATCACAATGCAATTCACTACAGCCACTAAGCCACACATGAGAAGTAAAAGGGACCAGGAGCTGCCATCATACTCTATCTAGATCCCACCATGGAAGATCTAGGCCGTCCAGAAAGCCTTAGACCTTGACCTTCCTTATTTAGCAAAAATCAGCTATGTAGGCCCATTCCCAAAAACATGAAAGCAGTTAGACCCTCCCACACTGAGCACTTGTCTTTTTTTAAAAAAAAATATTTATTTGCAAGCAGAGATAGAGAGAGAAAGAGAGAGGGGAGAGAGAGAGAGAAACAGAGAGAAACAGAGAGAGAATATGGGTACACCAGGGCCTTGAGCCACTGCAAACAAACTCTAGATGCATGTGCCACTTTGTGTATCTGGCTTAGGTGGATACTGGGGAATTGAACTTGGGTCATTAGGCTTTGCAGACAACTGCCTTAACCACTGAGCCATCACTTCAGCCCTTAAGCACTTAAGTTTTTATAGTTTGGTTTCTTCATGGTCTTATTTATTTATTTATTTTTCCATATTTATTGTCAATAATTAGATACATTGTATGAGCAAGTCTTGTGATGGTACCCTAATTTCCCTCCTCCCTGTACCCACTCTGATGGGGGTCCTCATCAGTGGGCTTTCTGAACCGGTCTGTGGGGTAGGGGATTGTGGACTGTATAAGAGGTAGACAGTTTATTTTTCTTTGGGTGCTGTTGCTGGGTGTGGGGGGATGATGGCTCTGGGTGTTCTCCCCCACCATGGCTCTTACAATCTTTCCATCCCCTCTTTCTTCATGGTTTCTTGTATGCTCATTTTTCTCATCAGAGCCCTTGAGTTGCTGCAAACCTGGAGGTTTCCTCTCTACATGTTCCTGTACCATCCAGCTCCTGGCTTCCACAGGCTACGGTTCACACATAGTTGCCAGGCTCTAATCAGCTGATTTCTGTGCCTACCTGTTTGGACTCCTTAAACTTTTTTCCACTTGCAACACCTTTTCTCTTGAGAAATTTTATGTGACCCTATGTATCTAAAAGAGGTATACAAATCCAACATTTACCAAGTATAAATCATACATTTATTATAAACCAAATCTTCCATATACACATCACTTTAGCAAAATTGCATAGCAATGAGATGAACATGCCTGCTTGTCTAACACAATCCAATCTAAACTTATACTAATTAGATACTTGCATGCTGAATAATGCCAATAGGCAAATATGAAAAGCCTCTGCTTGCTGTAATTAAACCATTGTGTTCCTTACAAGAGCAGCAATCTTGGTGTATACAGTGAAAACACTTCATCACACACACAGGTCTCCAACGTGAGCGGAAGTGTTTCAGGCGGCTTTATTTGTGATGTGTGAAGCCAGGCTCAGTGAAGTCACGTGACACAACATGGGTGGGTGCTGCCAGAAACACCTCAGATTCATTACTATTTAATTTTGAATTCATTTTTGGTTGTTGTGTGCTTGGAAACCTTTTACTGTTGCTATGTTTTGGGGTTTTTTTCAGTTACACAGCCCCATGACTTTGTGCTGGCGGAGCAGTGTGTGGACTCAGGGATCAGGCTAGCACTAAGAAGCAGCCTTAAGGTCCAAGGAAGCGTGAATTCTTCTAGAATTCCCAGTCAGCATGAAAGCTGTCTTTGGAGGGAGTTGTCTGCAATACTATGAGGATCTAATACTGGGCCATGATCTACTTGCAGGGCAGAGCCTTAAGAAAGATTATCTGGATGAGATTATTAGACAATGAGCTTTTAAAATTAGTTTAAGTAAAAAAAAAATTGTTTCCCAGCAATTAGCTTCCCAATACCTTTGGATCTGATATCATTCTAAACATGAACCTGACGTTCCAGCACTTCCAGGCTTTGCAATACTCATGTTCAAAGTTTTGTGAAATGCTTCCACTCACAGGAAATCACACTGTCTTCCTAGTACATGTGTTTATCCGTCATATGGGCTCAAACACGACACACTTCAGTGGGCTAAAATGTCACTTTGTAAGCTCTACAGGAAAACCTGTCCCGTGCTTTATGTCTGCAAACATGATTAACTAGTATAAAAGTTCAATATTCCCCAAATGGTAAATTCTGTGAGTCATTTAGCTTTATTTTTTCTGACACCCATATTTAAATAAATTTTCTTCATTGAGCAAGAGGATAATAAGCCAAACAAATATAGCACATGTGGGAGGGAAGAAAATGAGCCTCACATTTTTTTCTAATGTCTGGATTTGACTATTATAGTTCTAATTATAGTCGTAGCAGGACTGTTCCAGGCTGAAATGCGAAATGAGTGAGAAGAAATCATTTCCTGAACAAAGTCAAGCTGGCTCATTTCCTAACGTGAAGTTTCCTTAGTCTTTCTTTCCCCGTCAAGAGACAGAATGTGACGCCTTTTACTTTAATGATTCAAGTTTCCAGGTGATCACATTAGGAATGCAGAAACACAATACACAGTCCAGTGTTGATAGTCGTCTGCAAGGCCTGGCTGATTACAGTGTCTTCCTGGAGTGATTTTCAGAGTCATGGGAATGTCACTTTCACTCACAAAGCCCCTCCCCTGTCATTGTCCCAGGCTGATTTCCCCCTACCTGCAGATCTCATGAAGACATTGTGGTCACAACTCACATGTGATGACCATCCTCCATCAGCACAGCAGAGACAGTGATGTCCTGTACGTACTTATTCCTGACTAAGGAGGATGGTGGCTGAGGCTCCACAGGGCCCCTGCTCTGGTTAGGGTTCTTGCTGACTTCTTGATTTTTCACTGTACGATATCTCCATGGAACCTTGGCCATACTCCTAATAATAATCCTGTGAAGGAAGCATTATAATCTCCATTTTTATATGAACAAAATATATATACCCAAACCACTTACTATGTCAAGAAGCTAGGGGAGGAATTAGTTATCAAGCAGTGATACAAAGACCTGGAGTTGTCTGGACCAGTCCTACTGTTAAGCAATGTGACTTCTCCCTTTCCTCTGCTGAGCAACCTCCCTTGACAATGCAAGAGCCAAACTCCAGAGCTGATGGGCCATCAGGAACAGAGCTGGCTTTGCCCACAATGCTATGCCCGGATTGCTCTACTGTCTTCATGGTTGGCCTCCAAATCAAATGCCTGCCTGGTGGCGAAGATCTAGGGGGAATCACCTCTCTCATACTCTCATCATTGGGTCTAAATGGACAGAGACTTTCCCAACTAAATCCCAAGGCAGCTTCACTATGAAGTGAAGAGGCAGGGGGAATAATTGTTTGGTAAAAACCAGGGAAAATAAACATGAAGGCTGTGATGATCACATATTTCCCTACAGAAATCAGGCCAAGAGCTTAGCACGAAAATAAAAAGTCTACACTGAAAACATGATGCTCTTCCAATAAGGCTAGAAAAGGGGAAGAATGGTTTATAATCACCCTGTGAACATGATCAGTGAAGAAAGCAAGACAGCTCAATCTTTCTGATCCAGAATGAATCAGGGGCTTACATGATCCGGTTCAAACCTGCTGAGTAGTCAGTTTTGTGGAACAACAGTCCAGTCTGCCTCCAGGTGGGGGAAGGAGATGAAAACACACAGAACACTTCTCATCTGGATCTGAGGAATTATGTGTGGCACAAGGGCCAAAGAGGAAGCTGTTGTAGCAACCAGACTTCCTCAGACAACTGAAAACACAATTTCACTGTACTGATGACAGCCAGTGCTGTACAAGTATTTTAATCAAGCCAACTGTAGATGTTTACATTTCTTCCATGCTAAAATGAATCTACTCCTAACACTGAAAAGACCATGATGACATAAACATGTGTGAGGGATGCCATGACATATGGAGGCACTGTTTGTTTCATGAAAGAATGAATCAACTGAAAATGAATAAAAACAAAAAGATTACTTTTTTCAGATTATGAAGAATATATCAAGAATGGTGATTTCTTTTGTCTGTTTGTTTTCTGAGGTAGGGTCTCACTCTAGCCCAGGCTGACCTCGAACTCACTCTGTAGTTCTAGGCTAGCCTCAAACTCACATGAATTCTCCTACCTCTGCCTCCCAAGTGCTGGGATTAAAGGTATGTACCACCACACCCAACCCAAGAATGATGATTTCTTTAGAGGCTTATGCACACACCTATTCTAGTTCATATCCAGGTCCTTATATCTGAGAGATATATAATTCTAGTATATTAAAATATTTCTCTGCTTATAAACAAATTACAAATACATTAGTAATGATGTGAGCTCTTTTAAACTTACATTTATCTCCTTTTAGGCTCTTATCAATTTCACTGTCACTGTCTACTCATGTTATTTACAATGTGTAACTTAAATTAAGTGATTTTTGGGGTCAAGTTACAACTAGTGGAATGAATCCAGGAAGAACTACATAAGGAACTTTGCAATATGGTGTCTAGAGAGTTCCAAGTTTTAGAAACTGTAAGGTGTATTTCAGAAGTTTCCTACTTCCATTATGGCAAGCCAGAACCTAGTCTTCAACTTAAATTTATTTTGGAGGATGATTAAAACCAATCAGCCTCACTACCTATCAAGGTAGTATCAAGGATTGCTTTTTAAATCTCTTACTATTTTTTAAAGTATAGCATTTTATTGATTGATCGGTTTATATGCAAAGAGAGATAGAAGAGAGACAGAGAAGGAGGGAGCAGGGATAATGGGTGCACCAGGGCCTCTAGCTGCTGCAAAAGAACTCTAGATGCATGCACCGCTGTGCATCTGGCTTTATGTGAGTACTGGGAAATTTGAACCTGGGTGGTTAGGCTTTGCAGGCAATCACCTTAACCACTGAGTAATCTCTCCAGCACCAAAGAATGGCATTTCTTTGAGTACTACTTGCATTAAACAGGTCTAGATCTACCCATGCAGGTATAGGAAATAACTGTATATAAAATAAGTTGTGGGAATGGGGAGATGGGTCAGTGGGTAAGAGCACTTCTTGTGCAAACATCAGGACCTGAATTTGACCTGCAGTATCTACTCAAAAGCCTAGGCAAGGTCCTGTAACCCCAACACTGAGCGGGGTGGAGACAGGAGGACCACTGGGGTTCCCTGGTCAGCCAGTCTAACCGGGAAACAGGAAGCTCCAGGTTCAATGAGAGACTCTGTCACAGAGAAATAATATGGAGGAACAACAGAGGAATCCCAATGTCTTCCACTGTCCTCTGTACACATGTGCATATACGACATACACACACATACCATATATATGTGTATGTATAGGAATATATATAGTATATGTGTATATATGTATAAAACATACATACATATTTACATACACGCATACATACATACATACATACATACTGGGGCAGGCATGAGAAGTAAACATAATAACATATGGAGGAAAAAGATGGTCTATAAAACCAGAGTAAGAAAACAGGCACATCTGGACTAATTTAGCTTAATGGACTAAACTGTTCTGCATACATAGTTTTACAACCCCCAAAGGCACATCACTTTGTCCCTGCAGATGGCTCAGACATCCATCGTCCACAGCAGGGAAGGCTACCGTCAGCACCGTCTCAGAAGACAGACGAAAGTGGCTGCATTTCGGAAAGATTCCCAACCAAGTGTAAGTCTCTGAAAAACCAGTGTATTGCAACATGCTTCTCTCCAATGGCAAGTCAACTGTAATTGTGAAGTGGTGCGTTATACACTTAAAAAAAAGAAAAAGGGGCTGGAGGTGTGGCTCAGTGGCAGAGGGCTTGCTTAGCATGTGTGAGGCCTGGGCTCCATCCCTAGCGCCACAAAACAAAGCAAAAGAGGAAGAATAAACCCTCTGAGTGGCACACAAAGCAACTGGGAATGAAAGAAATTGCTTTTTGTTTGTGGGCAGAAGGCTCTACAGCAGTAATGATTAGGATCAACCACCCCATATTCACATGAACATTCGTCATCTTCCACCTTCTGCTCTGGTCAATTACTCCTCAGTGAAGACCCTTTCTTTTCTTCTGAGGCATATATATCCTCTTTCCACAAGTGTTAAGGCAAAATGGAGGCCACCTTGCAGAGTGCTGTGAGCATGAAAATCCACTCATAAAGCTCGAGAAGGTTTACTCAAGTCCACAGGATAGGAAAGGTTAGCAAAACAGAATCCAGACAATCTACTGCAAAACAAGTTTCCTAGCATCTCCTGTTTAAAGGTAGATTCTTCTCTACAATACTGGCATTAAGACTAATCAAAATAAGCTTCCAAAGCTGATCAATTTTACACTTTTATTTCTTTTTTGGGAATGTGTAACGGCTCAAGTCATTACAAACAGTGTGTAGCACAATTAAAAAAAACCCCTCAAATTCTTACCATCTAATTGCATAGCAAATGGAGCTTGGTTAGGACTTGATTTGATTTTGATGTATATTACTTCACACTACTCATTTTTCAAGAGGAAATTGTGTTGATGACAACCAAGCACCCAGTGTCAACACTCATGAGTGGTTCCTAAGTGGAAAAATGTAATCAATTCTTACCTATGATCCAAAACGACACTGGTAGGATATATTTAAAATCCTAGCCCTCTGAAGGTATATTTGGACAGCCATTCACAGGTCTAGCTAGTTAAGGGAACTTCTATCCTTTTGAACCATAAGAATAAAGAATTGTTCATAATGTAGGACAGCAGCTGCTTCCTGCAGCCTTAAGCCCATGCCAGGAGCGCCCCGCCTCAGCCCCCCTCTAGCTTGAGGTTTCTCAGATACAGCTTAGGCTAGGTAAGAGCTTAAGTTCCCTCTGGCCCCTCCCTTCAGCTGAATTTGGGGGTGTAGGAAGCAATCTCAAACTTTCTCCCTGTAAATAAACTGAGGGAAATTTGCTCAGAGCAAACACTGAAGAGGAGAAAAAACGAGAACTGTGGTTCTTACAACTTTGCATGGTGGATTTCAGTGAGACTCTGGACAAGATGCTGAATGGGAGTGTGGGGCACATCCAGCTAGCAGTGGGCACTGCGGGCATGGAAGAGACAGAGGTGTCTTCTGGTCTTGCTCCCTCCTCATCTATAGACTATAGTTTCGAGTGCTCAGCCCTGGCTGGGAGCTCAGAAGGCTGTCTTCTCCAGGGAATACCCATGCAGTTTCTTGTCAACACTCCCAGCATTCCTCAGGGGTATAGGACACAGTCCAACAAGAAATCAAGTTCTACAGCTTCAGTTAAAAAAATACAAGGAAAAGCATATATTATAATGTTTCTATTCCATTGACATTTCTGATAAATACTCCGACTGTTTAACAAACATTGAAGAGAAACTAAAACCCAAGAGGAAGAAGGCACTCATCCAATTAGCACAAGTCAGTAAGCGAGGGCTAGCTCTAGTTCCGGGAAGGCTTTTAATGTTATTGATAGCTTATTCAAAAAGCCATGTGGTTCCAGGGCCTCAGTCACCATTCCAGCTGAGAAATAAGGCACTTATAAAGCAAAGATGGGGAGAATGTCTCCAGAAATAAGTGCTTTGCAGAGCTTACATCAGATTGCCTCATTCCCATCCATGATGTCAGCAGAGGGCTTCATCCCTTTCACATGGCCTCAAGCCAATTAGCTATATAAGTTCCCCTGACATGTGATGGACCAATGGATGTCCTTGAAGGAAGAAGTTCGATAGCCATGCTATTCTAAGTAGTTTTAACGGTTGTGATGGTCACAGAAAATGCTGTGCAGTTTTCTCTTTTAGGACAGGGAAACCCCGTAGCATCAAGCATGAAGGAGGCAGAACCATGGGAACACTGAAGGAGGAATGGCTCTGGAAGCCTAGGCTTCAATCTTGGGAAGGAAGAGAAGGTAGCAGCACCCCATTCTGTCAGAAGAAAGGGGGTGGCCTGCCTGAGGACACTTTGGAGGCTGGTGAGTTCAAGGCTCGGTGCTCAACAGTGACGGCAGGTTAAGAGTGGAAGAAATATTGAAGCAAGAGGATGACTCATTCATTTCAAAATGTGGCATTTTGTCTGTCATTTTGGCAGGCGTGGGGGGGAGGCAAGATGGGGACATCACAATCATCTTAAAACCAAAGGACAATTGGCTGGAATGTGTCTGATGAGCTGTGATGGGCTTTTGGAGAAACTTGTTATCAAAAACCATAAATGGGGCAGGAAAAATGGCTGAGCTGTTTAAAGGTGCTTTCTTGCAAAGGTGGAAGACCTGGGTTCGATTCCCCTGTACCCATGTAAAGCCAGATGCAAAAAGTGGTGAATGCTTTTGGACTTTGTTTGCAGTGGCTAGAGGCCCTGGTGTGCCCATACTTTCTCTCTCTCTCTCCCCCTCTTTTCCACTATCTCTCAAACAAGTAAATAAAAATTTATTTCAAATAAATAGATAAAAATATTCAAAAGTCATAAACATGATCCTGGGCAAGTGCCTAGATAAAGAACCAAGAAGGAATAGTGTTGGATCCCACTGGCAGAACACTGAACTTGTGAGGGGGGGGAGAGCAGCTGCTTCTGTGTGTCTCTCTGGCAACCAAGTTTTGGCAAGCTCATTGTTCATTAGGCTCTGAATCTGGTGGGGGTGGGGAGGAGGAGAAACTTGAACCAGCCCAATTGTGAGCAGCTCCCGGGATTGATGGGAAGGGTTAGACCATCACGCAGTTTGAGCTTCAATTAACTTTGGCATCTTGGCTCCCAGGAGAAGCACTAATTGAGAAACAGCTGCAGAACTGGATATTATAAGGCAGAGAGAGTGTCAGCCTTCTCAATGGCAGTTTTTATTGGCAGATGGGTTTGGTTTTAAGAGGTCAGTCGGCAGTGCCATGTGTCTCCTGGCCTTCGTCTGTCAGAAGATGCAGGGCAGGAACCTGTCTTTTGCACTTCCAGGTCAGAATCACCAGCAAATTCTGAGACTCCATGGAGTCAGTGACAGTCTGGGCAGAAGGAGAAGCCTTGACACAGAGTTCTCACTTAGCAGGTGGAAGCCATGCTTGAGCTACTGAAAACCTCTATGAGGCACAAAGTAGGTCCTGTGTAGAAAAATCCAGGCTCTAAGCCTTGGAGCTGAGAAATGGATCTTCCAGTGTCTTAAACACAAGCACCACACAGCCTGACGACTTCAGTCTGCCTGAAATAATCTATGTAATGATTTGCTGTCATGGAAAGATAGCTTGGGGGGGGGATTGTGTTACATGAAAAAGTAGCTCATAAAATAGCATATTTAATGGATCTATTTTTATAGCTGATATGTTCATATGTGAAAAGAGGTAAACGGCCGGGCGTGGTGGCGCACGCCTTTAATCCCAGCACTCAGGAGGCAGAGGTAGGAGGATCACCGTGAGTTCAAGGCCACCCTGAGACTACACAGTGAATTCCAGGTCAGCCTGGACTACAGTGAGACTCTACCTCAAAACAAAACAAAACAAAAACAAAAAAAGCAGAAAGACTGTAAGAGCCATGGTGGGGGAGAATATCCACAGGCATTTCCCCCCTCAGCAACAATGCACAAAGGGGGGAGAAAAAAACTGGCTACTTCTGGTGCGGTTCATAAGCCCCTACCCTATGGACAGGAGGGACCCCAGTGGGTAGGGGACAGAGAGGAGGGAAACTGGGACACATTCACAAGATTTGATCAATGCACATACTTATTCATAATAAAGATATATAAAAAAGAGGTAAACTGGAAAGGAAAAACCTGCAAATCCTGGTTATATTTAGACGGAGCAATTATGAATTATTTCTATTTTCTTCTACCTCCTTATGTAAATATTCAGATTTTTCCTCACTGAACATATATTTTTATATAATAACAGTATATTTAGCACCAAAAAGCATATTCAATTGTGTTAACCAGATATCACAAACCTATAGCATTTGGGCTTCTGAGAATTAAAGAGCAATGTGAAAATTGACTTCTCACAACTCCCAAGTGCTCCTCGAGTCCTTCACGTAAAGGTCATGGCCATACAACGTAAACTTGACTGGCCGCAGTATATTCCAAAGACCATTTAAGATCTGTTAGCTACTGGGAGCTCATGGAATCCGTAATGAAATACACTCTTTCTGTTTAGTGTTTCTAAGTAAGGGGAAACTGTGTGTGCTAGTTTCTTCTTTCTTAAAAATCATACCAGACCCAGGTCCCCAAAGAGCACAGGTGACAGTTCCCCAGCACTGACACCTGAGTCTTGAATGGAAACCTTGTCTTGTTTTCCTGGGAGATTTAATCCCACTGCTCTGTGAGTGGGTGCAGCCTCCTGCACCCTCTTCCTTTTAAAGTGCCTCCTTTCCCTTCTGCTTCCCACTCACCCTGTCACTACAGTAAGGAAGTAAAGAACAGGTTTCTGGAGAACAGAACCCAGACTGTGAGGGAGATCCCACAGGGCTGGGAGAGGGTGCTTGCAGTGACAGTGGACGAGGTTAGGCTGACCTTGAGACATGACACAATCCACACCGTTCAAGAGACCATTCCTGGAGAGTAACTTCCAAAACCCAAAGCAGCAGGACGAACTGTACCATGGGCACACTGGACACTTGATGGGAACAGCCTCTCTGCCTTACACAAACCTGCCTTGTAGACACAGATGGTCCCACGTTCTTCACATGGCAGTAGGATGTTGTGCTGAAATAACTTCTGGATACCCTGGGCTTGTTGCCCAACTTCTTCACTGGCTGTCGAAGTATTTTAGGAAGATACCTTAACCTGGCTGTTCCTAATTTCCTAATCAGTAAAAAAGAGGCAATGGGGGGGGGTGGAGCAAGATGGTGACCGAGTAACAACGTCGCCAGGACTCTCCGGAAAGGTTTGATCTCTTCAGCTGGTATCCAGGCTTTGGACACCGGCCAGACCTGAGTTCGGGCTCTCCCTCCCTCCCGAACCCCTGGGCTGAAACAGACGGGTTTGCCAGTAGCTCTTTGCTCCCCTGTGGAGCAGAGGGCTGAGCCCTCCCCCCCCACTAGCTCCCGCCATTATCCCCTCGGGGTGGATTCCAAGCTCTCCGCGGAGGCACCGGCTCACGGCCTCTCCTCGGCTTTGGCTTTGGGGACCACAGCAGGGCTCCCCAGCTGATCTCAGCTCTGCAGGGGAGCACAGAGCTGGCTGGGCCTAGTGCACCCAGGACTCACGCCTTTGTCCCCTTTGTTCAGATCCTTGGCACCAATTGAGAGGCTTCCCCGTGGGAGCAGTCGGTCCTCAGAGGTGGTCCTTTCCACTATCTGAGAGGGGAGGGATTGTCTCTCCACGGAGGTTTGGGGTCTGTCTGGAATACAGGCCCGGGTTTGGGGCCACCCAGCCTCTCCTCAGTGTCAGAAACACTGTGGGTTCCGGCAGCTCTCGGCTCTGCAGGGGAGCCAGCAGCTGTGCCCTGCCTGTGCACCTCAGGCCCTGCCTTTGTCCCCTCATGGCAGATTCCCAGTCCTTGGCGCCAATTGAGAGGCTTCTCCGTGCGGGCAGCCGGTCCTCAGAGGTGGTCCTCCCCACTATCTGAGAGGGGAGGGATTGTCTCTCAGTGGAGGTTTGGGGTCTGTCTGGAATACAGGCCCGGGTTTGGGGCCGCCCAGCCTCTCCTCAGCGTCAGAGCCACTGCAGTTCCCGGCATCTCTCGGCTCTGCAGGGGAGCCAGCAGCTGTGCCCTGCCTGTACACCTCAGGCTCTGCCTTTGTCCCCTTGTGGCAGATTCCCAGTCCTTAGCGCCAATTGAGAGGCTTCCCCGTGGGAGCAGCCGGTCCTCAGAGGTGGTCCTCTCCACTATCTGAGAGGGAAGGGGTTGTCTCTCTGCGGAGGTTTGGTTGCCTGACTGGGATCCAGGCTCAGGATCAAGGCCCGCCCAGCCTCTCATCAGCTTCGGGACCACTGAGCCCCACTTCTCTATCTGGGCATGGGCAGAAGCCAAAGGAAAAACGTAACTTCCCAAACCAGGGCCCCTAGTCCCATTATGGAACACGAAAGTGGCAAGGAAGTGGAAGGAGCTCATACACAATTGCAGAGAGAGAACAATATGACTCCTGACCACAACAGCAATGCAGATATGATGCAATTAAGGGATGATATGGAAATTATGAGAAAAGACATGAGTGAGATGAAACATTCCTACTCAAGCATAGACTCCAGACTGAATTTGATGGAGAGAAATATGAACAAATTCAGAAACACATTAAGTGAATTAAAGATTAATCAACTAAGGGAAGAGCTGGACAATCAATTAATTAAATTTGATGAGGACTTAAGAAAACTAAAAAATGATTATCAGGAATCCCAAGCAAAAACAAAAATAGATTGGAAATTGTATCTCACCAAAGAATTAGAGGCTATTAACAAAATCATAGCAGAAACCAAAAATGAAGAAGAAATACTAAAAACCTCACTTGAATCATTCAGTCCCAGGGTTGATAATCTGGAGGACAGACTTTCAGAAGTAGGAGACAAATCCGAAGGAATTAATAAGGATGTCATAGGTTTCAATAAATTCAAGAAATCAAGTGAGCACAATTTGAGGGATCTATGGGATACAATAAAGAGGACCAATATTAGAATCATCGGGAACCCAGAGTGAGTAGAAGCCCAGGCTAAGGGCATAGGAAATATCTTCAACAGAATTATTCAAGAAAACTTTCCCTATCTAACAAGAGAAAGTCCACTCAACTTTCAAGGGGCCCAGAGGACCCCAAACAGACTTCACATGAAGAGAAATTCTCCAAGACACATTTTAATCAAGATGCCTAACATAGAAAGCAAAGAGAAAATACTCAAAGCTGCTAGAGGAAAGCAGACAGTAACTTACAGGGGAAAAGCCATCAGACTTACCTCAGACTTCTCATTAGAAACCATGAAAGCCAGAAGGGCTTGGAGTAATGCTTTTCATGCCCTAAAGAAGTATGGCTTTCAACCTACACTACGGTACCCAGCAAAGTTATCCCTCCTGATAGATGGAAAGTGAAAATGTTTCATGAAGTAAAACAGCTCTACAACTATTTCAAAACAAAGCCACAATTTCAGAAGCTCCTGCAAGAGATAACCCATACGGAAGAAACAAGAAATCTTCCTCAGAAGAATAACAGAGTTCAGACACGACAATCACAGTCAGTGGGCTAATAACAACAGCATAGATGAAACCCTCATTATCCCTTCATCATGGCAGGGCTCAAAGC
>PVHP010029438.1:0-22390 GCA_004024765.1 Zapus hudsonius
CCACAGCACTGCAAACAGCGGCAGGAAGGTGTGCCAAACTCTGGCAAGGGGAAGCTGGCTTATAACCCCATAAGCCCCCCCCCTGACAACACAGCTCCATCGAGGTTGCAAAACCCAAACTGCCATCAGCTGAGGATCTATCTATCCGAACACATTCAATTGTTTGTGGGGGACACCTGTATCAAACCATGACAGGCTACCTGATGTTACTAAGCCTTTTGAACTTTTCATAGATGAAAAAGGAGGCATAGCCAAAGGAGTGCTGACCCAGAGGTTAGGACCCTGGAAAAGGCCTATTGCATATCTGTCAAAGAAACTGGACAATGTGGCAGCCGGTTGGCCACCATGTCTCTGCATGGTAGCAGCCATTGCTACTCTAGTAAAAGACTCTTATAAACTGACTCTTGGGCAACCACTGTGATAACACCTCATGCTGTCGAAACCATAATTAGACAGCCACCTGAGAGGTGGATGTCCAATGCCTGAATGACACATTATCAATCTCTGCTCCTAGACAAGGATCACATTCAATTTGGACTGGCCACCACCCTAAACCCGGCTACATTTCTCCCCGACACCAGGCAAGGAAAAGGTATGGCCCCTCTACATGATTGTCAACAGATCCTGTCTGAAGTGCATGGGGTTCGATTGGACCTTTCAGATGTGCCATTGGCAGATGCGCAGACTTGGTTCACTGATGGAAGCAGCTACCTTCTGGAAGGAGAACGTAAGGCCGGGGTAGCGGTGGTAGATGGACAATCTGTCATCTGGGCTAGTGCGCTACCTCCTGGGACCTCAGCCCAGAAGGCTGAGATTATCGCTCTAACAGAGGCCTTAAGGAGGGCAAAGGACTAAAAAAATAATATCTACACTGATAGTAGATATGCCTTTGCCACTGCTCATGTCCACGGAGAAATTTATAGAAGAGGACTTTTAACCTCAGGGGGAAAGCAAGTTAAGCATAAGGAGGAAATATTAAACCTCCTCCAGGCCCTACTGCTACCCAAAAAGGTCAGCATCATCCATTGCCCAGATCACCAGAAAGGGGACTCCCCAGTGGCAAGGGGGAATCACATGGCAGATGAGATAACACGCCAAGCTGCACTAGGTCCAACCCAGATGGCTGTAGCAGCTGAATTCCCTTTAATTGGCTGGAGACCAGAGTGGCCATATAAATACCATGATTTAGACATACTACAAAAGTTGGGAGCCGACTTTGACGAGGAATCAAGCACCTGGAGGTACCAAGGAAAGATAGTATTACCGCAATCCATGGCTGAAATCCTCATTTCTGATCTGCATAAATTAACACATCTCAGCCATAAGAAAATGAGCCAACTGTTAAACAAAGAAGAAGACTCTTATTATATTCCAGGACGAGAGCAATTGTTAAAATTAATAACTGATCGTTGTAAAGTTTGTGCACAGGTGAGCGCTCAACGTCTCAAGCTGCCTACTGGACGGCAAAGAGGACAAAGACCGGGAGAACATTGGGAAATTGACTTCACAGAGGTAAAACCTGGATTATATAATAACAAGTATCTGCTAGTGTTTATAGATACATTCTCAGGATGGACAGAAGCATTCCCTATCAGGAAGGAGACCTCAGCCACTGTAACCAAGAAGTTGCTAGAGGAAATTTTTCCCAGGTATGGAATGCCAAAATATCTGGGGAGAGATAATGGGCCTACATTCGTCTCTCAGGTAAGTCAGAAAGTGGCCACATTATTGGGGATAAATTGGAAATTACACTGTGCATATAGACCCCAAAGTTCAGGTCAGGTAGATAGAATGAATAGAACAATTAAAGAGGCTTTAACCAAATTAACGCTGGAGACTGGCACTAGAGACTGGGTCCAATTATTACCTCTGGCCTTATATCGGGCCAGAAACACCCCCGGGCCCCCTTTCGAAATCCTATATGGATGCCCACCTCCTGCTATAACCTTTTTTGATTTTCATATCTCATCCCATGCCCCTTCCCTACAGGCTCATTTGAGAGCCTTACAACTGGTGCAAAAAGAAATTTGGGAGCCTCTTGCTGCAGCCTACAAGGACACCGGTGAGTTCACTCACCCACACCCCTTCCAGATCGGTGACTACGTGCTGTTTTGCTGCCATAAGATTGGGAGCCTGGAACCTCGCTGGAAGGGGCCCTACCTGGTACTCCTGACCACTCCCACTGCTGTCAAGGTAGATGGCATCGCATCATGGATCCACGCATCCCACATCAAACCGGCACCTCCTCCAGGACCAGAATGGAAGTTGGAGAAAACTGAGAACCCCTTTAAGCTGCGTATTCGTCGCCTGGTTCGGACTATGGACGCTTCCCCTAACAACCTGTAATCTCCATGCCCCTCAACAGCTGACATGGGAAATAATTTCCCCCATGGGACATGTGGTATGGTCACTTAAGGGAACCCACACCCCAGGAACCTGGTGGCCAGCCCTTTATCCTGATGTGTGTCATTTAGCTGTTGGATTGGTTACTTGGGATCTCCGGGAGGTAGATTCCCCTGCAGATATTCTCCTAGATGGCCCAGAGGACTATCCCTATGAATATTTGTTGTGGACGGGGTGTCGGGATAGGCAGAGGCATTGCGGCCTTAGACAATGGGATTTTTATGTGTGCCCAAAGGATGGACGGAACCACAGGCAAATACGACAATGCGGTGGACCTGAGTCCTTATATTGCAAGGCCTGGGGATGTGAAACAACTGGGGTAACTTACTGGAATCCTACTTCTAGTTGGGATTGGATTGCAGTCCACCGTAACTTCACCCCTGAACGAAGGGGGAAAAATACTTGCCTAAGGTCAAATCTGCCAAAAACAGGGTGTGGTAACAATATAGCCTGTAACACCTTAAAAATTACCTTCACTGCAGAAGGAAAGAAAAATCAGAATATACCTGAGTGGTTAAGAGGCAGGACTTGGGGACTGAGGTACTATGTCCCTCAGTACGATTTTGGTCTATGGTTCACTATCAGATTAAAAATAGAAGAAATATCAAGAATAATAGGTCCCAACCTAGCCATAGGCCACAGCCCAGTGAATCAACAATTCCCACAAAACAAACAGGCTACTCCCCCACCTCTAATCACCACCCGGCCGGGAGAACTGGAGTCGGAAGCTCAGAGGGCTGTATCTGAAAGAGCTATTGAGAGGTTGCAACATCTGGTTGAAGTGTCAGAACCCTCCCCTATCAACCTTATCATGGGAGCATATGCTACCCAGAGTAACCTAACTAAGTCCTGTTGGCTCTGCCTCTCAGCGGCTCCCCCATATTACGAGGGAATAGCCATAAATGGGTCATACAGGACAGTCTCCAACCACACCACCTGTGTATGGGAGGGAAACCACAAACTTACCCTCCCCAAAGTAACGGGAACAGGGATGTGCCTAGGCACACCCCCACCGGAGAGGCAGACTTTATGTCTTCAAACTAAGACAGTAGATAACTCTATACCAGGATCTTACCTTGTCCCCGAACTTCCAGGGGTCTGGTGGGCTTGTAACACGGGACTTACTCCTTGCATTTCAACCTTGATATTTGATAATTCTGCCCACTATTGTGTAATGGTGCGGCTTTTTCCAAGAGTGCTTGAAGTTCTAGCCCAAGCAATAAGACAGGAGAATAGCATAAAAGGGATACAAATTGGAAAGAAAGAAATTAAACTATCCCTCTTTGCAGATGACATGATCCTTTATATATCAGACCCAAAGAATAGTATCAGTAAACTCCTGAAGGTGATCAATGCCTTCCACAGAGTGGCAGGATACAAAATTAACACACAAAAAATCAGTAGTCTTTCTATATTCAGAAATGTTTGATTTGAAAAAAGTCATCAGAGAAACTGTATCATTTTCTATAACCTCAAAGAAAATCAAATGCCTTGGAATATCACTAACCAAGGTTGTGAAAGACTTATATAAGGAAAATATTGAAACAGTCAAGAAGGAAACAGAAGAGGATGTGATAAGATGGAAAGACATTTCATGCTTATGGATAGGGAGAATCAATATAGTAAAAATGGCAATCCTGCCAAAAGCGATCTACAGATTCAATGCCATGTCAATAAAAATCCCAACCTCTTTCTTCACAGACATAGGAAAAATCATCTCTAAATTTATTTGGAAGGGCAAAAAAACCTCAGATAGCTAAAAGTATTCTAAACAAAAAAAACTTATTCAGGAAGTATCACCATACCTGACTTTAAAACATACTACAAAGCCATAGTAACTAAAACAGCATGGTACTGGCAGAAAAACAGACCGAAAGACCAATGGAATAGAATTGAAGACCCAGCTTTTAATGCAAGTAACTTCATTTACTTGGTCTTTGACAAAGGTGCCAACAATGTATGTTGGGCTAAAGATAGCATGTTTAACAAATGGACAAATTGCATAAACATGTGTAAAAAATGAAACTAAATCCACTCCTTTCACTATGTACTAAAATCAACTCCAAATGGATCAGAGACCTCAATATTAACAATGTAACCCTAAAAACCCTGGGGAAAAAATAGGAGGACCCCTACATGAGATAGGAGTAGGGAATAACTTCCTGAGCAAATCTACAGTAGCCCAGGAAGTGCAACATTCACTTAACCAATGGGACCTGATCAGGCTCAAAAGCTTCTGTACAGACAAAAATACCATACTCAGAGCCAATAGGCACCCATCAAACTGGGAGATGATTTTTGCCAGCTACAAGTCAGACAGAGGCCTAATTTCCAGAACCTACAGAGAACTCAAAAAAATTAATAACAAAAACTCAAACTGACCCCTGACAAAATGGGGCAGTGATCTCAACAGAGAATTCACAGAGGAGGAAACACAAATGGCCTTTTCTCACCTGAGAAAGTGCTCAGCATCCTTAAGCATCAGGGAAATGCAAATCAAAACCACAATGAGATTCCACCTTACTACAGTCAGAATGGCAATCATAAAGAAAACCAACAATAATTGCTGGCAAGGATGCGGGGGAAAAGGAACCCTGATTCACTGCTGGTGGGATTGCAAACTTGTTCAACATCTATGGAAAGCACTGTGGAGATTCCTGGACAGAATGGACATAGAACTACAAATGGACCCAGCCATGCCTCTACTAGGCATCTACCCTCAAGATGTCACATCACAGCATAGAGACATTTGTGCAACTATACTTATAGCAGCTCAATTCATAATAGCCAAGAATTGGAATCAACCAAAATGCCCTTCCGTGGAGGAATGGATAAGAAAACTCTGGTATATTTACACGATGGAATTTTACTCAGCTGAAAGGAAAAATGACATAATGAAATTTAGAGAAAAATAGTCTGACTTGGAGCAGATCTCTCAAAAGAACAGAGTCAAATGCCACATATTCTCCCTCATATGTGGTTCCTAACCAGGCTAACCATAAACTCTACGCAGACTAGTAGAAAGAAGTGAGAGGTTATGAATGAGGGGCTAGGGATGGGGTGGAAGAGGAATGACTTAAGCATTAAGCTAAACCACAATGGGCTCAAAATCATAAAATCCTCACTTGCATAGAGTAACCTATTGAGCAAGTAATGGACGTCGTCTGGCAAGAGGGGCCATGAATAGTAGGGGAGAGAGTCTAAGCCTGTGAAAAATTGATCAGTCTGGCAACTCATGATCCCAGTCATCTGCTCCTTCCCTCACTGAGATGTTGACCAAAATGAACCATGAGGTCCCCAAAACAAGACAGGATTCTGTCAAAGCTCTTGAATGCCCACTCCAGGCCTGAGGTAAAATCCTCTTGCTAAAGAAACCACAGAAAGCCATCAATCAGCACTGAGAGACCCTGTGAGGTCCAGAATGGTAACCAGCCTGCAGATGATAGTCGGTGCAGTGCTAGAAGGCACTGCATAAGCTGCCGAGGGAATCTGGTCAAGTCAGCTGGAGAAAACAAAGACCACTGACATGAAACGCAGTCTTCCGCCATGAGTAGGCTGAACACACTTCTTACTGGGAGAGAACATCAAACCAAGAAAGGAACAGTTGTGCAATGCAGGAGCCAAAGTATGGGGGAGGTAATCAACAGCTTTTTATTCGGCCAAATTATCCACTCAGTGAAGGGGAGCCCTTAACTGGAACCAAACTCTTGGGCCCCCAAAGAGAGATGCACTATACAAGTGATTTACAAAGAGGCTATACAATAGAATCTAGCTAATTCAGAAATGTGTATCTCAGTTAATCTATACTGATCTCACTCTCCGATGGTGATTCTATTTGTATTTTTCAGAATGCGGTGAGAGAGCTGTGGCTCATCCAACCCTACCGACGAACTGCAGGCCGATAGCTGACATCCTGGCAAGAGATGAGCCACACCAGAACTACCGTGGAGGATCCATATGGAACCCTGCAGAGAGTGGTGGGATAAACAAGAGTCCCAAAACCACAGCCAATCAGTCAACACAGGATAAGCCAGTGAGACAGACACCAAGGATTTCAACACAACCTAAAGCAGAAGTACAGAGGCACCTAATACCTCAACAATAAAACAGCCTTAATACTCACCCACCATGACTCAGGGAACTGAGTGGAAGAGGGAGTGGAAAGATTGTGAGAGCCATGGTGGGGGAGAACTCCCAGAGACATTGATCCCCTCAGTAACAACATACAAAGGGGGGTGGAACTGGGTTGACTCCTAGGCTATCCATAACCCCTACCACATGGACTGATCCAGACTGCCCGATGTCTCATTGAGGAACAACAACGGGTCCTAAGACATAGAAAATGCTGGAGGGAGATTGTCCTTTCCCTGTGATATTTTGTATAGTTCTCAGTTGTCTTTCTTTCTAATCATTGAATCAGACTACCCTGAATTTGCAACCGACTAATCTCCAAAAACGTCAAAATTTACACAATTCTATCTTAAGTAGATATTAACTGTTTCAAAAATAAGAAGAGAGAATAGCTGGTGTCCTGATGTGTATGAAGTGCACAGCCTTGCCTTGATCAGTAGTTAACCATCTTCCAAAAGAAAGGAGGATAGGTGAGAGGTCACCAGCACCCAACCTTGTGGTCTGTGTCTTCTTCATAATTCACTTTCCTGGTTACTTGTGTTCACTCTGAGAAAGAAAAATAAACAGTATTAGAAACTACTTTTACCCTCATATTCCTTGCCTCTGACCTTCAATTTTAACTTTGACAAATGGAAAAAGCAGTCATAATGCTGAGTAATAAGAGGAAAAATGATCTGGAATGCAGGGACACATTTTTGCATTTAGCCAACTCCTAGTAGCAGGACCAGATGTCCCCTTGGTGATAATCTTGCTAGCTTGATGGGATGTCTCACCATAGAAAGAAATCTCTGGCTGGCGAGGGAGTTTCTAGATCAGGTTAATTGAGGTGGGAGAATCTACCCTATGGGTAGCATCTTTCCATGGTAAGAGGTCCCAGAGTGTAGGAGAAAAAGAACACAAGCTGAGAATGGGCATCCACAGCTCTCTGCTCCCTGACTGTGGATGGTAGTGAACAGCTGCTTTGTTACTGTCAACACGCTTTCCCCACCATGATGGACTGCGCTTCCTTGAATTGTAAGGCAAATAAACTTTTCCAGCTTCTTGTCAGGCATTTTGTCACAGCAATGCAGGAAATAACTAATACATTCTCCTGTCTGAAATATCCAGACAATAATGACAGGAAATACAGAGCAATAGTAGTTTATCAAGTAGTGGGCGGCAGGAAAGGATAGTGGACCCTGAGAAGTCAGAAGGATACAAAGTGGGCTCCAGGATTGCCACAGATCTGTGCCTTGAGTTTTCACCAATTAGTAAATCATTAAAAGAAATATGCAAAAACAAAAATAAAACCTATTTCCAAATAACTTACCAAGAAAAAAACTAAAAAAATAATATTCTCTAGCACCCACCAAACAAAATTCACATTATCTGCCATCTAGTAAACATTTGTCAGATATGCAAAATCAAAAACATTTAACCAATTATGAAGAAAAATATTAATCACCCAAAGCCAGCCTAGTACTGATACAGGTATGAGAATTATCAAATAGAGATTGTAATGTAGTCGTCACAATTCATCCCATATGTTCATAAAGCCATATCCGAGATGACAGGACAGAGTGGAGTCAACAGCCAGCCAGGCTTTAGAGGAGTGCATGCTGGACATGGGAAGACATGGCATTAAAATGATGAAAAACAGTAAGTACAAACACTCGGGGCCGGGGAGACAGCTCCATAGTTAAAGGTGCTTCGTTAGTCTGGCAGCCTTGTTTCAATGTCCCTGCACCACGTAGAGCCCAATGTGAAGTGATGCATGTGTGTATGTGTCTGTGGTTCAAAGGCATCTACACAATGTGAAGCAGAGCCAGCAGAGTCCAAATCTTTCAGACCAGCTATTCTGACATTGACTTGCAGCCTGCCAGTTTGTTTGCAATGGAAAGAGATCTTGTCTCAAAGAGGGTGGGACACACCTCAAAGTTGTCCTTTGAAGGCCACAGGCCACATGCATGCCCCTGCACACAACAAACAAACAAATAAGCCAACCAATGCAATGCAGAAACTGAACAATTAAAGAAAATTGAGAATTCTTGACACATAAGACAGTTTTTAGGAAGTCCCTAGAATAGGAGGCTACAGTGAAGCAGGAAAAAATAATAAGCAAATACATTTAAATATGATTATATCCCTAAACTCATAGTTCAAAGAAAATCAATAAAACATCTCAAGAAAGCTAAAAATATATATGAAGCCACATCATTACCAGGTTGCTCAAGATCAATGAAAAGGAGAAACAAAAGGAAGAAACAAAGACCTGTTCCACACAGAGGCATGAAGACAAGGATGATATCAACCTACTTTGAGAAACAAGAATCAGAAAGACACTGAAACATCTTCCAGGCACTAAAATAATTGTCACATAGAAAGCCAACTATCAACACTGAGAGACCCTGTGAGGTTCAGAATGGTAACCAGCTCCCAGATGGTAGTTAGTGCAGTGATGGAAGGCACTGCATAAGCTGCCAGGGGAAGCTGGTCAACAACAGCTGGAGTAAACAGAGACCACTGGCATGAAATGAAGTCTTCCACCAGGAGTAGAGTGAACACACTGCCTACTGGGACAGAACAGTGAACCATGAAACGAGCACTTGTGCAATGGAGGAGCCATAGCCTGGGGGAGGTAATCAATAGCTTGTAATTTGGCCAAGTAAACCACTCAGTGAAGGGGAGTCCTTGACTGGAACTGGGGATACTGGGCAAAATGCATTAGGAATCAAAATCTTGGGACCCCAAAGAGAAATACACTTTACAAGAGAACTACAAAGAGACTACTAACAATAAAATCTAGCCAATTCAGAAATGTGTATCTCAGTTAACCTATACTGATCTCACTCTCCAATGGAGATTCTGTTTGTATTTTTCAGAATGCAGCGAGAGAGCTGTGGCCTTTCCAACCCTACCAACAAGCCACCCCAGACCTACCGTGGAGGATCCACATGGAATCCTGCAAAGAGTGGTGGGCTAAGCAAGAGACCTATATCCATAGCCAATTAGTCAACCCAGGTTAAGCCAGTGAGACAGACACCAACAATTGCAACACAACCTAAAGCAGAAGTACAGAGACCCCTAAGACCTCAACAATAAAGCAGCCTTAATACTCACCCACCATGACTCAGGGAACTAAGCGGAAGAGGGGTTGGAAAGATTGTAAGAGCCATGATGGAAAATGTCCAGAGACATGCCCCCCCTCAGTAACAACATATAAAGGGGGTGGAATCAGGTTGACTCCTAGGGTATCCATAACCCCCTACCCCATGGACCCAGACTGCCAGAGGAGGATATCCAGCTGATTGGAGATAGGGAAGAGGGAAGTCAGGGAACTGGGGATATCAACACATTATTCGCTCATTCAGTGTATCTAATTATGGATAACAAAGAAAAAAAATTTTTTTAATTGTCAGCTGAGAATTCTATATTCAGTGCAAATTTCTGTTGAAGAAGAAAATGAAATTAAGACAGATAGGCACTATAATAAATTTCAGTGAATACATGTAATAAATTGTCAAACAAGAGAATTTAAGCTTAAGTCAATAATTACATTAAATGTAAGTGGTTTAGCTTTTTAATGAAAACTAGACATATCAAATAGACAATACTGTATATATAGCTATAAACTAGATATAATACACAACTGTTTTTTTTTACAAAAATATAAAATTATTAAAATGAAAAGATAGAAAATATGTACCATAATAACCCTAATTGTTATAAATATGGGGTGCCTCTATTAATATTAAAAAGTAAAGTTTAAAGAAAGAATTGTGAGGGTTAACAAAAGTCACTTCATCAAGTAGAGATAACAACCCTAAACGCTTATGCACCTAATAAGAAAAGCAAATACACAAAGTGAAAATTAATAATCATAAATACAAATAGACCAACCCATGACTATATTCAGAGATTTAATGTTTCTCAGTAATTGATAAAATACGTGGTCAAAACATCAAAAAAAAAATTAGGAACTTTGACCAATGATGTTAATGTGACCTAAATAGTGAATTAGTTTGCTTCCCTCCTTCCCTTAACAACTATTGAGCAAGAGAGAGAGAGAGAGAGAGAGAGAGAGAGAGAGAGAGAGAGAGAGAGAGAGAGAATATATTGGCATGCCAGGGTCTCCTGCCACTACACATGAATTCCAGATTCATGTGCTATTTTGTGCATCTATTCCTTTATGCATAGGTCCTGGAAAATCAAACGCAGGCTGTCAAGGATTTGCAAGCAAGCACTTTAAGCACTGAGCCATCTCTCCACCCTTAGTTTATAGTATTTTATTATAGAATTTCAAATGGACTAAGACAGGAACTCAAATGGGAAATCTCCATTCTGAACATTAAAGCCAGTTTGAAGCCCATGATAGACAGATGTTCAGGAAGGTTTATCCGCAGTGTGAGTTCTGGATTGCAGAGACAAGTGGTTTCTGTTATTTACATGAACAAGAAAACCACTGAAGCAGAAAGGGCTTGTTACTGGTGGTCTCTATCTAGAGGTTTCCAGGTTCTTGGCATCTTACTAAAACAACTGAAGAGAGGTGCACACAAGTCATGAAGCAGCAGGAAACTTTATTAAGAGCATGTCTTAGTCACACGCCGCTGGGATGAATCTCCAAACCAGGCACAATTTTGGGGAGGAAGATATTTATTGAAGCACCAGACCCAGGGGAAGTTAAGGAAAAAGGCTGGCTCCTTTTTACAGATCCAAGCAGAGAGAGAGAACCCACCACCAGCATCTCAAGCAATCAAGCACATTCCAAACTAGCAAACAAAAGGAACTCCAGGCTTGAGCTCAGACTGCTTTTTTTTGCATATGTATAGCTAGAATTCCAGACCCACCCCAGAATCACCTTAGGGCTGAACCCTAGGATCTGGCCAAGGTGACACACCTCCTCCAGCTAGAACTGGCTGGAGACAATTTACAATTATAATAAAATTTTGAATCTATTGGGTGGCATTATTCAAACTACCACAGAGCAAATGAGAGCAAAGGTTTGGATACATTGCCAAAGGGGCAGTGGGTCTTTAACTAAAGCAAAGAGACTCAAGGGTCCCAGGAAGTGGTCTTGGGCTTCTCTTTATAGGGTTTCCGAGGGGATGGGTCAGTTGCTATGGGGTGGAGATTTGGTGGTATTCTGGTTTAATTGACAGGTTTGAGCTATGTAACACATCTTTAGTTGCATATTCCTTCCCACTGTGCACCTGAGTTTAACCATGTGTATACCCAAGGCATATCGAGGTGCAGGAGGGACAGGGGTCTGTCCCTGAAAGCTCACTTCCAGAACAGCTTGCTTTACTGTGCTGGCAGTCAGAAGCAGTCATGCTCTGCTGACCTCACTTCCACCTAAGAACAGGACCACACATAATTGTCGCTAGGGGAGGAGAGAACCAGAGCATGGTGTAGAGGGGGGGGGATGTGCAGCTTGGTACCTGTGGGGCTCCCAGGTTGCCAGACGGTGCATTGTGCAGGAGGAGGGTGTCCAAGCCAGCAATGTCTTGGTGGGTAAACTGTCTATTGTGCTTGTCTGCCTCAGGATCACCCTCTTGTCTCTGGTTCCCATCAGATCAGATCACACCAAAGCAGAAACACTGTACTCTCCAGGGGAAATGTGAAGAAAACTGAGGTTGGGGATACTGTAGCAATCATCAGCTATTTCTGAAAATGCTCATTGTCCCTTCCCTGGCCAAAGAATCCAGCCCAATAAAAGCACACATCCCCCAGCCCCCATCATCCAAAGCCAAGATGAGAATACCTAGAACTTTTTCTGGATTTATTGGGGGGGGGAGTATGCTCTTCCTGATAGGGTCACTATCTAGAAGCTGCTGCTGAGGAAAAAACACGGAAAAAAAAAGTGGAGCTCAAGGAGGAGATGTGCTGAAGGCCATGTTTGAGTCTCTTAAAGTAGCCATACCTGAATGTCCCAATTTTATAACTAGGTGATCCAGTAAGTTACTGGTTTGAGTAAGTCGGGCTGAGCTTTTCAATACAATCAAGTCTATCCAGCTACAAGATTCCTCAGAACCCACATACAGCCAGTTTAGCAGGAGGCCCTGACAAGGCTCCAGGTCGCAGAGCAGAGTGAGTCACACATTCACCTTCTAAGAAGCTCCCCCTGAACTGCCTACTCCATGTACATCTGGCTTCAGGGCTTTCGTTGTCTTGACTCTCAGTTACTTAGAGTTTGCCCCTTTGTTCAATTCACAGCTGCAAAGAACAAGTAGGTCCTCTTTGCTGGAATGCCAGACCCAATCACCCTCCAAGCCATGAATCTACAGCCTGGGCAGAGAGGTGAGACAGCCCAAGAGGAGAAGGATGGAGGCTTGAAGCAAGTTCAAGCAATAAAGGAGGACACCTGGGGGTCATGCCGCAAACACTGGACCAGAATTGACCCCTGAGTCTGGGTTCTGCTTTTAACCCTACTCTCCCTTGGATCTTGATTTCTTTATGTATCCTTCTGTAAAACAGGCACAATAATGTCCTCCAGGACCATTTTCCAAGAGTGACTAGAACAAGGCCTGGATCTCTTTGTTATTCTAACCAGCACTTCTGTGGGAGAGCAGGTCTGAGACATTTGTCCCTCCTTGGAACCCCAAGAGAATTCCCAGTCTTCCAGGTGAGGCGTCTCCTCCTGCAGCCCCTTCTCCTGGAACAGGCAGGTGTGGTTAGAGGGAAAGCTGGGTCATGGGCACAAACACACCAGGTTCAAGGCTAGTTCCAATCATTTCCAGCTGTGCAGATTTGGGTTGGTGAATGGAGGACTCTCCTGTAGAGACAATGGAGTCCTACCTTTCTCTGAGCTCCCAGGGTCTTCTGGACACTTCTCTTTATGATACCATCACCAGCCTGCCTTTTCTCAGCCTGGGCTGGTTAGGAATGAAGGCCTTAGGCACAAATCATGGCTCCATTTGCTCATGGGCGGCTGAAAGCAAGTGGCCAATGTTTTCTAGGTCCCCTCATGGGTCAAATAGGAATGACAACATCTATTGCAGATCCAACCTGTACATTTTATTAATACAGATAAAATTCATAGAGCTATGTTTAGATTAAGAATGTATTGTCCAGGGCTGGGGAGATGACTCAGTAAGTAAAGTTCTTGCTGTGCAAATTTGAGGGCAGAAGTTCAGATCCTCAGCACCCACCTGGAATCCCTGCACACAGGAGGTGGAGACAGAGGACCCCAGGGGCAAGCTAGCTAGCTAGCCTATCTGAATCAGTAGCTCTGGGCTCAAGTGAGAGACCTGACTTCACAAGAAAAGGAACTGAGGAAGATGCCCAACAGAAACCTCCAGGCTCCATGAGCACACACATGCCCATACGTGCCTACATACATGTGTACCCACATGTATATACACACACGATGTACAGTGTATATAAAAGGTTTTTGTCCTTTTTTACAAGTTCTGAATTAAGTACTTCATCTAGCCCTGGACAAGTATACAATAGCCACACCTCTATTTTATAGAGCCAAACTAATGCACTTGCCCGAGGCCACACATCCAGGTAAGTGGGAAGCTGGGATCTGAACCCAGGTTTGCAACACACCTTCCTGCTACATCAGAATTTTTAGTCCTTAGCACAATTGGCATTTCAAACCTCAATGGAGGGCAGGCAGGGTGAGCCTGGGCATTGTACTGTTGAGCAACACCTCTGACCTCTGGCAGTAGACACCAACCACACTTCCCCAACTCTGGTGGCAAATGTCCCCAGGGGGGCAGTTACGAGACTCTGCAGAGTGCACTGCAGGGTCCACTTCCCCTCCAACACTCCCTATTCTAGCTCTCTTGGAACCATCACTGGGTGACGCTGCTAAGCACAGGAAGCAAAGAAAGCCCACTGGAAACTTCCTTCTGTGGCCCGCATGGCTTGTTCTCACAAGAGATGCTCCATGAAATTAAAGACAGGCAGTGTCCGAGACAATGCCTGCACCGTGTCCTTCCCACTGTGTGTGTGTGTGTGCACTGCGTGTTGGTGCTCGTGCATGTGCAGAACAAAGCCTGATGTCCTCTTCAGTCCCTCTTCATCTTATTCTTTGAGGCAAGGTCTCTCGCTGAGCCTGGAGCTCACCTGCTCAGCTACCCTGGACAGATACTGAGCCACAGGGACTGTCCTATCTCTGCCTCCCAGCTCTGGCATTACAGGTGTGCCACCCCACTCAGCCATTTCTGTTGTTGACGTGGGTGCTGGGGAGCCACACTCAGTCCCCATGCGTTCGTAAGCAGCAAGCACTCACCCATTGCGCCATCTCCCTGGCTCCACTGGGACATCAGGAATCGCTGGTAGCATCTGGCCTTCTTGAAGTGTTTTTAGAACCGAGGCTCTTTAAGGGAGATGGCACACTTACAGAGCCTCATGTCCCACCTACCCTCACGCCCAGTGAAAATAAATTTAAAAACCTAAAAATGAAAAAATTTAAATTTAAAATATATGTAAATTTAAAAAACCTCTGAGCAGAGGTGGTCCCAACGGCTTGGGCAGTGGACAGTTTATTTGTGTTCAGGAAAAGACCCCACCCTCCTGGCAGTCACAGGGCACAATTCAATGTGTCAGCCCTGAGGACCACTGCACCATGCAAGCTTAGAACAGTCACGTGGTGGTTAGCTCAGCTCTTCCGAGCTCCAGAGACCAAGAGCTGAACACCACCAAATACCACTGGACACCAGCACATCTCAGCTGGAAAACTCCAACTTACAAATTCCTGGAATGGTTTTCATTTCTTTTTCTCAAACCCAAACAAAGCATGGTTATGGTTTTTGTTGTTGTTGGTTGTTGTTGTTGTTGTTGTTGTTTACAGTTTGT
The DNA here is from genome assembly GCA_004024765.1 of Zapus hudsonius. NCBI lineage: Eukaryota > Metazoa > Chordata > Mammalia > Rodentia > Dipodidae > Zapus > Zapus hudsonius. Next base: position 15,319 of record PVHP010029438.1, read on the forward strand.
GGATGCCAACCTATTACCTGCAACTCAAAAGAAAATGAGTTTTTAACAGGGGGCAGGCTCCCACTGTTAAATAGGAGCCGAATACAACAAATCACCTGTTAACACTGTGAAGACAGACGAGGTGGTGCACACCAGGGAAAGAACACTCGTGTATCTTTTTCTGACTTCATGAAATACAGCCTTCCTTAGAATGGATATGATTACTTGTGAAGCAAGATTCTCAGTTTTTTGATAGCTGTTTCTGCTTTAATGTGCTTTAAATGTATAATAAAATATAATGAAAAACATACATTCATTCAATGTGACTGTTATAAAGCCCGAATCCTATACAATTGAATTTTACAGCATTTTTTAACCCCTTTCCTTCTATTATAGTTGCCCTGCAGTACTGGTCAGAGCTCACCGCTTCTCTCCCACCTTCATCTTCAAAGAAAACCAGGTATGAATTTGTACTTGCCGTCTCAACTCCTACACTCTGCCTTGTTTCCTCCTTCTTCCCAGCCTTCTCCCCAATATCCTGGCAGGTAAGGGTGTCAGGAAGTCACGTAGAAAGAACATCACTAGTTCCTCTGGTCCAAGCCAGCCTTTTGCAGTCATATGTTAAGTAGGAGTCAGTGCCCTCTAGTTCAAGGCTACAACTGGCCTGCCCATCCATATATATTTTATTGGAATATATATACATAGATAATATTGGAAAATATATATTTGCTTTATTGGAACATATTCATGTTTATTTGTTTAGGTGTTGTCTGTGCTCTCAGGCTACAAAATCAGTTAAGCAGGTTCACTGGAGACTGCATGGTCCATAAGGTCTAACACATGTGCTACCTGGCTCTTGATACAAAGGGGTTGCTGGGTCAAAGACAAGTATCGGAGCTGAAGTGCTTCAGTTCCTTTCCAAAACTGGGACACCATAGGCCACACATCTTCCCACGAAAGTCCATCCCAAGATGCCGACTGACTGTCATGGGTGTTCTATGTTCTCATGCTGGATTGCAATTGTCCTTAACCTGTGCTCAACACACCATTAAACCCACACCTACATCTCAGAGCTTTGGTCATAGCAGCCAAGCTCTGTCGGCCAGGAACATGGAATCAAGTGTTCCTGGTTCTCACTCTGCCAGCTGCCTTCATGACTGGGGATCCATGGCTACCCCTCTGAGGGCTGAAAATAGCTTCTCCTCCTTGAAAACTGTTGTCACAGTTGAGATTCCCCAAGAAACTATCACTGAGACCAAACTGAGGGCAAGCCAGATGTGTGAGGTCATCTTGGCAGTGTTGGAGGAAGCAGAGAAGCAGAGGATAGGAGGAGGCATTACATAGTATGAATCAAGAAAGTTACATTTGCTCCTCCAGGACAGTTCTGATGAGTCTTGGAAATACAGCAGGGAACGTGCATTTCCAAGGACAAGCAGGAACTCTAAAGTTCCACCCACCCATTCCCATCAGACGCACGCAGGGGAATGCTCCCTAGGGTGGAAATTATCCGTCTCTCTCAGCCCAGCCTGCTGGGCACATGTTCTGGAGCTAAAGACAGTCCTGGGCAGACATGGGGATAAGAATCAGAAGTCAGGCCAGAGTGCAGTGAAGCAGCAAAAAAGCAAGTGCACAGAGGACCACAGGCACCAGTGACAACTTGAATCAGCTAAAGGCTCCCCAGCGGAGGGACGCATGGGCTGGGTGTTGGAAGAGACTGAGGTCTTCCGTAGGAGCTGAAATGTGCTTGTTAGAACTGCCCAGGGGCTGCTAAGAAACAATTGCCTTCTCAAAGACAACAGATAGTGTTTGGATTTGGAACAGGGAGTATTTATTCTTCAGATGGAATTGCCCTGGGATATTTGAAATAAAAATGCCTCCCTGCCTTCAAGATATTATTAGTTTCCCAGCTGCCAATCAAACTGCTTTCATTTCCGTTCTCCTGGAAGAAGCGTCCTCTTCGACTGCACACCAGGCATCTCACCTCTCCTCACCAGGGCTACTAGCAGACCTGTCCTTGGAATGGCATATCCAGTTTTTAATATTTTTGTTTACCCTTATGTGAACCCAAATGACTCGTCAAGTTTGTTTGATTTGTATTTTAGGATGCGTCCAGTGAGAAGCAGGACTTTCTTTTAAATTTTGACCATTTCAAATCCACTCATTTTATGGTCATGTGTTAATGCACCAACTCAATCAGTGAGTTCTCAAACTCTTATTGTGTCCTTTGTTAAAGACAGGATGGATAGTTCCTGGAGTTTAAAGTAGAACTGTGTTGCCAAGAGTATCCATTAACTCGTGAGTGCCCAGATGCTTGCTAGCCTCTGATTCCTGTGCAAAGCCGCGGCTTTCATGATGGCACTGTCAGGCAGGGTATCGTGTACTTTGCACATATTTACTCCCATGACCATTTCCTGTCCTTTCCCTCCCTCAGGCCACTTCCTCTTCCCAAAATAGTACCCATTCTTCCTTCATGCCATGTGTGTGCAAAATCTAGAGTCCAAATATGAGAGAAGGTGTGTTGTTTGTTGGAGTCTGGTTTATTTTTCTTAACATGCTGATCTTCAATGGTATCCACTTTCTGATGAATGACATAATTTTGCTCTTCCTTATGGCTGAATAAAACTGCATTGTGCATATGCCCCACATCTTATTTATACCTTCATCTGTTAAAGGACACCTGGGCTGATTCTGTAACACCTATTGTGAAGAGAGCTGAAGTAAACATGGGTGTTCAGGAATCTGTGCAGTGCGAGGGCTTAGGTTCCACTGGGCATATTCCAAGGCGTGGTATCGTTAGATCATATGATAGTTCTACTTTTAGTTTTTTGAAGAAAAATCCCATTCATAATAGCCTCCAAAAAACATACAAGTAAATATAATGAAAGAAGTTAAAGATCTCTACAATGAAACCTTTGAAAAACTAAAGAAAAAATTGAAGAAGATACTAGAACATGGAAAGATCTGTGCTTACAGATTTGCAGCATTCATATTGGGATGATGACCAATATCAATCCACAGATTCAATGCAAACCCCATTAAAATTCTCGTGACAAAGTCCACAGAAAAACGAGTCATTACTAAACTCCTTACCCTCTTGATAATGGACTCTGATGGCTCTTATGGGTACTCTCTCCCCTGCACAGTACATAAGGACCCTACCCCATTTCCATCACAGACAAGTGGCCCATTCCCTGAATCCTCCAAGACACAGTGATTGGCTCAGAGACAAACATATGATTAGGTTTGTCCATGGTCAAGAGCATACTGCAAGGTGTACCTGGGACCTTTTGGAAGACCTACATTCGCCCTTTCCTGTTGAAGTTGACCTGAGAGTGATTTAAAATAGAGCTACTACAGCCACCTTGCACTGTCTATCTTCCCGGCAAGAGGAGGCTCTAAGAATGTAGCCAAAGAAGAGGCCACAGAAGAGAAGGAAACAGAACCCTGACATCATCGTTTGCCACGCTGGATGGAGCACTGACATCTGACATTTCGGGGCTGGGGCCTTAGTGCTACAAAAGTACCTGATGAGAAGCAACTTATGACAAGTTTATATGGGCTGATAGTTTCAAGAGAATCTTGGCAGGGGGGGGAGTGATAACGAGAAGCTCCATGGTAGTGAGAGCATGAGGTGGCTGCATGCTCACATCTCAGGAGACCAGGAAGCACAGAAGGATTCTGCCAAAAGAAGGCTAAACTGTAATCCATAAGGCCACCCCTGAAGCCATGCATGATCCGTTTCCTCTAGCTTAACCCCCACCTCCCAAAGTTTCCACAGCCTCACAAAACACTGTCACCAGCTGGGGAACAAATGTTCAAACAAAGGAGACAAAGGGAGGCATTTTACTCCATACCCTAGCAGAACCCTTTATGACTAGGCTGGAAGGGCGAGGTTCTGGGAACAGAAAGGCTTGACCAACCAAAAATGAAACAAGGTGATGACCTTCAGTTGTCTGTCCATCTCATGAGTCCATGAGGCCATAATGTTGTGTACCCACTAGGAGATGAAATGCGCTCTTAGGATGTCATGACAGAAATGTGGGGTGTAGATTCACAGGGATGTGATCCTAGACCTTGGCTTGGCTGGCCAGACCCCATCTAGAATATTCTCCAATTCCAGATATTTCAAACAAACGGAAAGATGTTCAGAGTTCAACAGGATGAAGAAATCTCTGAAAACCAGATCACAGCAATGATTGAAATACTTTCAGTATTTATCTGGGAAGGAAAAGAGGCAGGAAAGATATAATTTCATACTTAGTGGCATAATTTTTAGGTTTCTAAGTGTTTGGGGCATTTTAAAGACCACCAAATCAATAATGCTAAATTCTGGCACTCCTTTTGGAGGGGTTTTAATCCAGCCTTTGGATTTTGATTTTGGCTCAATGATTTAAAATCTGTCAACTTGCTTCTCTGGTCTGTGAAAGTAAGCCTAAAAGAAGAATTCGTCAATGCTACCTGAAAGCTAATTCTGTTACTGGCGATAGAGGGGCAGAGGTTGCCATCCATTCATCCCAGGGTGCCTGGTCTCATTTATCACCAAAGGTAACAGTGTAGAAGGCGTTCTCATGTTGGCACAGTCAGATTCCTTAACAAACTGATACTTAAGGTAGAAATGGGAATGTAATACCAGCTCCCAATCAATACGATCACAGCTGGGCCTACAACACTTCAATTTTAGGCAACTAAACAGCACCTTCAAGCATTCTGAGATTTATTGAACAAACGTTTTTGAAGTATCTAGTGATTTCTGAACACAGTTCAGGTAAACTCTTAGTTTTGGACAGAGAACTTATGCTCTTAAAGAACCCGCCAAGAAGTACAAGTGATATGACATGGATACGACAAAGGTGTGTCACCAAGAGTTCCATCCTGAATTCTCATGTTCTAGACACACAATGCTAGTGTAAGGTTAAAAAAAAAGGCAGGGAAAAAGGAGAGAGGGGGATTGGGAAGGACACACAAAACTTAAAGACAGTATGAAAAAGTGTTATGGAAACCTACTCCTTCATTGGATAATTAAAAGACAAGACTTTCTTTCAAAAGAAAAGAGAGAGTTTGGATAGAAGTACCCTGCTAGAATAGAGAAAGCTTTTCCTTAAAGTTGTAGGTTGTTGCTGATAAATCTTAGTAAGCCGTTGGTCAGGGAGGCAACTATAGTCACTGTTCTTGGTTACCCACCAGGCCTAGATGGTAAGACCCATTTTCTAAAGACAGTACTTGGAGAAATAAAGCTCCCTGCTGTCATGGTTCTGGAAAGGCTGCTGGGGGTAAAGTCATTGACAGTCTGAACAACAGTGGATCCTGCAAACTACAGAATCACCCAGCCAGGCAAGATGTACCCACTGATACAGTAGTGGCACATAAGTCTTGGGGGTAATCAACCTCTCTGTGGATATTAGGTCTACTCAGTGGGAGGGAATTCATACCTGGTACTGAGACGGGCCGGAAGTCTATGGCTTAAAGGATAGACATCCTAGAGGGACGCTTCATGGTCTTTGGCTCATTGGAGAGGTTATGTCCATCAAGAAGCCTTGTGAATGTACATGTTTATCCCCTTTGATCCATGCTGCTGAGCACTCTTGGTTAGAAAACCTGCTTTTTACAGATAGTGACAACACCAGGAAGATCCAAGAGTCATCACAATGACAAGAAAAGAAAGCCAAGGGCCCATCACTGGACAAATGGATGAGTGATCTCTATCACACCAGCCAGGGCCTAGGAAAGATTGCAGAGGAAAAGAAGGATTGAATGCCTTTAAATTTAATCAATTAATTGATTAAATTTTGATAGATACTGAGGCAACTCAAAATTTATCAAAGCAGAAAAAAACAGGCTGTTGAAAGTTCAAAACTAAAGGAGACTTCTACCATACTTTTCAAGGCTCAAGAAACATTGTGGGAGAGAGGACAGAAAGAATGTAAGAGCCACAGGGTGGGAAGGCATTCTGTGAGGTGTGAGGCACTGCATTCCCAACACAGCTGGTACATTCATGACCGTCACTGAGGAAGGTCCTTAGTAAATTAGGTGGTGGCGGGGGAGAGAGGGGACAAAAGTGGATAACCTGATGTGAATATGACCACTTAATAGAATGTTCATATAGTAAAGTTCCCAATAAAAATATTTTGAATGAATACAGATAGAATGCTTGTTAAATATTTTTAAAATTATGTTGGAAACTGAAAAAAATTTAAGAACGATTCTGATGGAGAGGCCCTCAGATGAATTACCTTTTAGGGGATAGAATTATTGGGGTGGGCAGGGGATAGTTGGCCATGAAAGTATGTGGAGGATTTCTAAAGCAAAAGAAAGACTTCAGTTCTGAAGAGCAAAGGGGTGTGACATTCTTGTAAGTTTCTGGAAGGGGACGGGGTGTGTCTGGGCACAGATGATGTGAGAAAAGTCATGGAGGAGACGGTGGAGATAGAGAAGGAATCTGGTCCTTCAAGGTCTCTTGATGGTCAGGTTTTGTTGTCAACTTGGATCTTTTTAATTATCTTTTTTTAAATATATATTTATTGTCCATAATGAGTTACATTATTTAGTGAGCAAACCATGCATTGTTATCCCGAATTCCCCAATTCCCCCCCTCCCCATCCCTGATCAGTTGTATATCCTCCTCCGTGGGCTGTCTGTATTAGTCCTTGTGGCAAGGGATCCTGTATATCTTAGTACTCATCCCGGTCTTCCTGGCCCAAGTGTGTTGTTTCTGATGGGTGCCATGCCTCCGGACAGTCTCCCCCACCACGGCTCTCACAATCTTTCCGCCCCCTCTTCTGCTCAGTTCCCTGAGTCGTGGTGGGTGAGTAATAAGGCTGCTTTAATGTTGCGAGCTTAGAGGTCCTTGGGTCGAAAATCCTTGGTTTCTGTCTCAATGGCCTATCCTGTGTTGATTGAATGACTGTGGTTATAGGTCCCTTATTCATCTGTCATTGTCTGCTGGGTTCCCTATGGATCCTCCATGATATGACTGTGGTGGCTCCTCTCTTACCAGGATCTGGGTCATCGGCCTACGGTGGGTTGGTAGGGTTAGATGGGCCACAGCTCTCTCGTTGCATCCTGAAAAACACAAACACATTTGGCTTATCCTGAG
>PVHP010029439.1:0-22390 GCA_004024765.1 Zapus hudsonius
TATGAATCAGATCCTCATTACGAAACCACGCTCGGGGAAAGCAGGAAAGTGTGGTGGAATGTGAACCAGCTTCTCACCCATCACGGACTCGTCAATGTTTATAGAAGTCAGGGAGGACGAGAAGGAAGGAAGGAAGGAGGCCAGGTGGGAGATGGAGGCGGTTAGAAGCAGGTGCGTGGAAGTCAGGCTCTAATTCTGGAGTTCTTCCACTTGTTGGCATTATGACCTTGGGCACTTGGCCTTAAAGCCTCAATTTGTTCATCTGTAAGATAAAATGGTTGCCAAATAAATAGCATATTGGAGGGGCTGCACACCGCGCACTTAGAGTGTTTAATAAAAAATTGTTTAATAGAATATTAGGTAGTGTGATGGTTAATAATGTCAACTTGACAGGATCTATACTCACCTAACAGACAAGCCTCTGGGTGTGTCTGGGAGGAAATTTCTAGGCTTGGTTAACTGAGGAAGGAAGGCCAACCCAAAGTGTGGGTGGTACAATTCGAAGGACTGAGTGAAAAGGAGAAAGAAAGCTAACATAAGCATTTATGGTTCTCTGCTTCCTGACTATGGATGGCAAGTGACCAGCCACCTCATTCTAAAGCCTCCGTGATGTCTCTGCCATGATGGGCTGCACCCTTGAACTGAGAGCCAACGTAAACCCCTCCTTCCTTAAACTGCCTTCGCCAGGTCACAGCAATGAGAAAAGTAATTAACACAGCAAGAGAAATGAATTGAAGGAAGGTTTGGGGGAAAGAAACGTTGACTGAACCCCACTACGGCAGGTGTTTTCATCTATAGAATCACATGAAACACACAGAATCATGGAAAGTTTGCTCATAAAACTGAGGAATTGGGGGCTGGAGAGATGGCTCAGGGGTTAAAGGCACTTGCTTGCAAAGCCTGATGGCCCAGGTTCGATTTCCCAATACCCATGTAGGCCGTGGTGTTCCATTCTCTCTCTCTCTCTCTCTCTCTCTCTCTGTCTCTCTCTCTCTCTCTCATAATTAATTTTATATATATTTAAAAACTATGGGACCATAAAGAGAACATGCAGACCTGCTCTGCGCTTCAGGTCACCCCTGGACCCCAGATGCTGCCATTCACATTGCTTTGAAATATCCCCCCAAAACAAGCAGCACTTATCCTCCAGAACAGCAGCCCCCCAAAAATACCTGAGACCCACAGACACACACTCACTTGCAGGAAGACAAATACCCACAGGCACACGGCACACATGCTCATAGAACATGTTCAAATGCTTACACACGCACATGCATACACGATGAGGTCAGGAGTCAAGGTCAACCATCTAAAGCAGCTCCTCTGAACTGGTTCTCGATGGTATTGTTTCCCCAGGCCTCCCCATGCCGCCAGGATCCAGCTTCTGTCTCCCACGCTGTCAAAACCCAGTGCCCCTTTCCCGAGTGTCCGCGGTGTAGTTTATCATCACATTCGGATGTGATGTGCTCGATGGTTTGATTAGTGGCTGCTTCCCCTCCTCGACTTTCAGCTGCTTAAGGAAACAAGGCTACTCATTCTACACCTTAGCGCCAAACAGCTAAAGTCTAATAAATGTATGTGGAATGTTGAAATGAATGAATGAACACATACCTATGAGTCTTTCAAACTCAAGGTCAAACACCTCAGACTCTCCCCTGAACCTGTCTAAGAGCCTGTCTGTATGGTGCGCTGGCCCAGCCTCTACTCAATGTCCAGGACCCCTGCCCTTGGTCCTGTTCTTTAGATACCTGGCCAGGTGAGGCCCACCCTTAGCAGTGAGGCTCTCTTCTAGAAGGGAGAGCAGGAATCCCACCTTGGCACCCTCCAGCTAGAAGCTGGGGTCTTAGAGCCCAGCACAATCGGCATACCAACTATTCCAAGGGAATTTTGGATGAGTAACCCTTTTCCTCTTTACTCCTGACCCTCAAAACATCCTCACTTTTCCTTTATACCCCGATGCATCCTTCAGATTCCCTTTAAAAATATTTGCATTTCTGCCCTTCCCCTGGGAACTCGGTCTGTCTCTCTAATAAATAGAGCATGCACCATTGCTTTTGCCCAAGCCTAGAGCTATGCTGGGGGATCTGGGGACACCCAGGCTGCGATCATTCCTCTCTGGGCAGCCCCTCAGTGAAATCCACCCCTTGCACACTGCCCTGAAATGGACAGCATGGTCTGATTTCACTCCCAGGAGCAGGGACCTATCTCGTGTTTCTCCCTCATTAAATCAGTGGCCATCATGCTTCCAGAGACAGCTGCCCAGCTTCCCAGCCTGGAGTGGGCCCAAGGGGTTGATTAGCATATCGTTGCTGGAATCCTTTTCCCGTTGACACTAAATAACCTCACCTGAAGGCTCCCAACCACCCAGCAGCCCAAAGCAGCCCGAGAACCCTTCTCTTTTCTCCCATTCCCCTCTTCTGCTCTTCTGGCTTTTTCCTGCGTCTCCTCTCCATCATTTCAAAGTAATGCAAACCCAGAGGTCACCAGGGAAAAGTCTCCCTTCCCTCGCTCCTCACACTGCCCAAGGCTGCTTCTGTCTCCCTTACAACCGGGCGCCTGTACTGGCCAATGCTTTGCTCTGCCTGGAAAGCTACCGGAATGACAAATCTATGGACAAATTACTGATTTCTCATCTAATTTACATCCAATTAGTGTGAGTGAAATGAATCATGTGGTCAGCCCCTCAGGGGAAACATTGAGATTACAAATGCCCAGGGCTTCTTTCCTGGGGAACTGACGGGCCCTGGGGGAAGTTCATGATTTACCCCTGGGTCAGAGGCTCCCTCCCTTCCTCTAGGCAGGTTATCCAGACCATAGATCAACCCCGGACAGGCCCCTGGCAGAGTTCATGGAAGAACAGGGTGGGTGAGGACCGGATCGCAAGTGGAGCTCCCCACAGTAGAGATCCGCTTTGGGAGCAAGTCCCCAGCCCTGGGCTGGTGGTCTTCATTCATGGACACTCTGACACCCCCACAAGGACTTCAGAAAGACAGTCTCAGGCTCTGTAGATGTGAACTGGGTTGTGCTACAACTCACATGTCAGGGGCCATGTTTGATGCGTGGTAGACTCAAGATCCTCCTGATAATGGACTCCCGGGACAGGCATGATTGTGACCTCTGCTATACAGGAAGGGCAACTGAGGCTAGAGAGAGCTTGCTCAAAAGTCCTTAGCCACTGGGATGGTGAGATGGCTCAGTGGTTAAGGCACTTGCCTCCAGTACCTAAGGCCCAGGTTCAATTCTCCAGGACCCACATAAGCCAGACCCACAAGGTGGTGGCCCTGGTGCTCTCGCACTCTCTCTCTCTCTCTCTCTCTCTCTCTCTCTCTCTCTCTCTGCTTGAAAATGAATAAATAAAATATTTTTTTAAAGTCCTTAGCCAGGATTTGACCTTGGAGTCCAGACCCTTGACTCTCATGCTCTGTCTGCACTGTCCACTCTGCAGAGGAGGAAACTGAGGCCGAGAGCGCAGGGTGAAGTGTCTGCCCAAGGTCACAGGGTCAGCGTGGGAAGGCAGGACCATCAAGTCCATTGTGTTTCCTCTGCATTGAAGTTTAGGGCAGCCACGGAGTGCTGTGATTCCTCGGGAGGTATGGAGACATGAACATGGAGGAAGGTCCAAGGCCACCCCCACCACCGAGTCAAACACACACCTCGCCATGAGTGGGTCGCTGCTCACGTCTTCACGCCCGAAAAGTCACAGATGGAGTTGAGCACTGTTTTTCTGAAACAAGAAAGATGACTTTCCGCCAGCCAGTGTTTGAAGTGGGAAGACAGGGCGAGCGGGCAGGGCGGGGTGGGGGGCACGGGGTTCTTGTCTGAACAGTGCAGCGGCTGCATGTTTGGGATGAGTTTGATCTTCCTGTGTAAACTTGTTTCTAGTCTGCTATTTAAAACCTGGCATATGGATAGGATCTGAGCTCCCAGTACTGGCAGTTCTTAACATTCACAACGACTAAATAAAAAGGGAATTTTAAAAACCAAATGCAGTTTTACCCCAGAACGAGGCAAAGAGAGAAGTCCTAAGAAGTTAACAACTCCTGAACTTGGGCTCAGACAACGCAGTAACTGTGGGGCCTCTGAGACGTAGTACGGGGTCAGGAGGAAAGTAGGTGTTTTCTGAGTACCTAACGAAGGTCTCACATTCTGTGCTGGGGAGTCACCCTGGGGTTAAGGGCATGCATGGCCTGTGCAGACAGCCACTAGAGTGGGAAGCCCTGCTGTGCCACTTACTGCCTGAGTGTCCTTGGAAAATTCACTTCCCCTCTCTGAGCTTCCTCAGCTATAAAGACCAAAAATAGGATGTCCCTCACAAGGATGCTGTAGAGATTTTGCGTGCTAACATTTGAAAGGCCTGTAGCATGATGCTCAGTACATCCTAAGTATGTAGGGGGAGCGGGGGAGTACCACAGTTATCTACCCACCTTCTGGGACAGAGAAAATCATTTCTCCCACTTTTCAGGTTTGGAGGACTCAGAGGATACCACCCATAAATGGGAGGGTTGTCTAATCCATCTCTTTCTGAAAGCCGAAGGGAATCTGTGGTCCCAGGACTGTGATGAACAGGCCTGGGATGGGCAGGCAGTGCAGACACCAAAACTAAGGTCCACAGAGAAGGAAGGGGACCCTACAGGCTGGGAGCCTAGGTCACCAAAGGCAGAAGTGGAGTCACAAGGCTCCTAGTAGGAGCGGCAGGGGGATTTATTCCTGGCTCCCAAGTCAGAACAGCAATTATCAAGGGCTTTCTATGTGCCTGCACTGGCCAAAACACTTAACATGCTTTGATATCAGTTTTTTTTTCATTTAAATTTTAAAATAGCTTGTTGAAGTGATAATGCTATCAACTAGGAAATGAAGACTGGGAAAAATGAAGACTCAGAATCATTCAGGTGGACAGCAATGAGGCCTGGTGGTCAGGCTCCTGGGCCCTGTTCAGCTTATAGCCTCTACTGACACAGATCTTGGTGGCAGAAGGCCTCCTGTGGCAGCAGAGAAAGAATCATACCCAGAGGGTAGAGGGCACAAACAGCTCCTTAGACCCAAGTGATGATCCAGGCAGCTATAACCTGGAGCCGGTTCCTTCAGGACAGAGGACCCTAAGATCCATTTGGGACTCCAGTATGGCCTTCATCCCCAACCCTAGGCTGATTGAGCCACTTAGACAACAGCCAGAGTCCACTTCCTGACCACCATTCCTCAGATCATCAGCTCAGGGTGGTGGTCTAGATCAGATGCCCCCCATAACCTCATGAAATTTGTATGCCCTGGTGACAACTTGGGAGGTGGGGCCTTGCTGGAGATGTGCTCTGGGCGCAGGTTTTGAGTGTCATAGCCAGTTCCCCCTTGCCAGAGAGAACTGGGCTCACTCTCCTGCTGTTGTTCTCCACCTGCTGTGAAGAGGTGATGCTCAGCCTCTGATCTTGCCATGCTCTAACTCTGCCCATCATGAAGTTTCCCTCAAGACTATAAGCCAGAAAACAATACTCTCCTCTATCAGCTGTTTTTTTTTTTGTTTTTGTTTTTGTTTTTGTTTTTTGCTTCGGTGCTTTATCCAACAAGAAGGTCTGTACAATGGCCTAGTAGCTACAGCCATGGGACAGTTAGTGAGGATGGCATGGGGTTGTCACTGCTGCGTTGGTTGTTACCAAGGGAAAACAGAGAATCAGCGTGACATGGTGACTTGTTCCAACCCTGCTTGGGTAACAGGGCTGGAGATGGGACTAAGGGTGTGGCTGGGGTACGGTGTGTGTGTATCTGCATGGAGAATCTAAGAATCTGAGACCAGGGACCCTGAAGATGTCTTCAGTTATTTTTGCTCAGTTGTCCCCAAACACATGGAACTCCCCTGCTCCCCAAGGGCTGCCTCCTAGCTGCATCCCATCCCAGCTCCCATTTCTGCAGAGCGTCCCTGGGGAGCAAGAACTTCACCCTGATGAGGAGATTTGCCTCAGGCACCCCAGGCTCAGAGCTCCTGCCTCAGAGCCTGCCACCATCAAGACTTATGGCTGCCTCATCTCTCCCCCTCGCTGGGTCTGGCTACATCACTTATCTCCCGACGCTGACCTGCCAACAGCTGCAGGAGGCTCTCTCCGGTAAGATTTGATTAATGAGGTTCAGCAGCAACAAATCAGTCTTATGGAGCAGCCCTCCCCTCTCGGGGACACACTCACACAACACTCGCTGCATACAAACCGCTGGGTGGGCGGCTGTGGGGCGAGCTGGCTCCCGGGCCTGTCTGCCAGGCTCTGCACCCCAACTGCAATTCCAGTTCCCAAGACCCAGCCCTACCCACACACTGTGCCCAAGGGGAAGCCAGAGGTATTTCCTTCTGCCCACTTATCCTCAAGACATATATAGTGCCATCCTTAAAATAGTGCACATAAGAGCCCCTATTGGGCTGGAGAGATGGCTCAATGGTTAAGGTGTTTGCCTGCAAAGTCTAAGGACCTGGGTTCAATTCCCCAATATCCAGGTAAGCCAGATGCACAAGGGAGTGTATATGTCTGGGGTTCATTTGCAGTGGCTAGAGGCCCTGGTGTGCCCATTGCCCCTCCCTCTCTCTCTCTTTCTCTCCCTTTCTAAATAAATAAATAAATAAATAAATAAATAAATAAATAATGTTTTACAAAATTTAAAAAGAATAGCTACTCTTTGTGCATCTACCATACATAAGATTTTGCAGTCTCATTTCATTATTTTATTATTTGATTATGACTACCCACTCCCCATTTATCAGGGAGCTGATAACTTTGCCCATTATCACACAGTTAGAAAGGAGCTGGGTGGAATTGAACCCCAGCACCTTGGCCTTTAATTACTCTTGTCCATGTGTGTGAAGTCTTGTGGCTCTTTGGAAAGATGATGAAAGTGACGAATCTTTCCTGCCTTGGGGACTATGTGCACGTCTGCACACATTGTGGTGTACTTTCACCTTTAGCCCTACTTATGGTCCTGAGGACCCCACTATCCTCCTCCCTCTCCCCACAGAAGCCTCGAGCTCTCCCACAAGGAGAGAGATTGGGGCTCCTCCCTCAAGAGCTCATCCCTGCCCTACTGTGTGGCTAAAGCACCCAGGCTAAATCGAACTCCCAGTCTCCCCCACTCACTAGCATCTGGAAAGTTCTGGTCCCAGGAAGTCAGAATTGTGTTTCTCTCTGAGTGTGCATCACCCACACTGTGCATACATCACCCACCCCAGCCCACTCTGGCCCTTCTCTTACCCTGACTGCTTTATTGGAAGTGTTTGTTTCTCATGCAGTTACAGGAAGCTAATGGCACGTGGAAGTCCATTGGCTCCTTTGTGGCATAATCTCCGCATCTTTCAAGTCCATGTCTCTCCGGCCATTGGTGACCCTGTGTTACTGTCCTTGGAGCTTTTCTGAAGTGACCACCCTGCTCAGATGGTCCGTGTCATCCCTCCCACCTCCTCTTGCCCCCAGACCACTAGATCTTGATCCATACCCTTCCTTGCAAGCTGAAAGGGCTGTCGTCTCCCCCTTCCATTCCCCTCTTTACCTTTCCCAAAGCCCTCACATCCCAGAAACATTTATCAGGGATTTTTCCAATGGTCACTTTTTCATCTGCTGGGGCAAGAGTCATCTTTGCATATAGATGTTTTGTAATAGATGCTGCATTGATTATGTAAAGTTCTTTTGGGAACTGCCTGGCCATTTCTGGGTCCTCACTGACCAGTTCTCCAGCACACATCTCAGAACTCCTGGGTCAGAAGTGCCAAGTCACCTGAGGCTGAGGAACCAGGGTGGGGTCAGATGTCTTTCCCCACCTAGGGTGGATGGCCCATTCTACTTTGAATGGGCTGCTGAGGAAGGTCCTTTGAGCTACTAAGTCTGTTCCTCAACTTTTTAGACATTAGACAAAGCAAAGCACACAAATCAGCTCATCCTATCCTGACAATGAACTTGTATGGGAGGGGTTCTTCTTGTGTCCACTTTACAGAATGGGAAGAGTGTGGTGCTCAGTAGGAACTTGCCCAAGACTGAATAGTTCACGGGTACATGTCACATGTGTGCATGTGTGTGTGGAGACCAGAGGTTGATGTCAATGGTCTCTCTTCCATTTGCTTTCCACCTTATTTTGGAAGACAAGTTCTTTCCCTGAACCCAAAGCTCACTTCTTTGGTTAGACAAGTCCTAGGAATCCCCCTGTCTCTGCCTGCCCAGCACTAGGCTGACAGGTGTGTGGCACCACACCTGGCCTTGCCTGTGGGTGTCGAGCAGCTGAACTCGGGGCCTCATGTTTGCATGGCTGAGCCATCTCCCCAGCCCAAGATCTATACGTTTTATCCTACATGATTTTGTTTAAAAGCTCATTTAAGGAGGAGGGGACATTTACAAGGTGCTTTCTGGCCTCCTAGTCCCAGGATCCTTCAGATGTGGTTATGTTGGTGTTGAATGAGTTGTGATTACAGCATTGGGATATTGGGAAGGGGTGGGGAGTTGTGGATGTGCATCTTTACAGGTTGTGTGTGCATGGGTATGAGTAGCAGAATGGGCCCACAGGGTCTCTCTTGGGGTAGAGAGCATATTGACAGGGTTGTATAGGGTGTACTGTCATGGGTGTGAGCCCTTCGTCAGCTTCCCCTTTGATGGACCGCTCTGCACTTTGTATTCAGAGCCCAAAGCCTACTTATGGTTCCACCTGTTAGGACAAGAAGAACACGTGAACCACCCTATGCAGACTAGTAAGGATGGCCAGGAATGACATTGTAACCAACATACCCAGTCTCCTCTCAAGAGTTCCCCTGGCAAGTTCAGAACATACCCTAAGTTTTGGGAGTTGGCCTCTTCAAGGGGAGAAGTACCTTTGGAGCCAGTGAAGAAGTCACTCCAAAAAAAAAAAAAAATCATTGCGTAGGTGTGAGGTAGGGACACAGACTGTCAGTGTGGAATTAGACCAAGGACCCCAGGAAACAGAGTTGGAGGGAAAAGAGGATGTGTGCAAACTCCCATGGGACCCAACACCTCCTGTTGCTGTGCCCAGGAGACAGGGGGGACTTTGTAGAATCATCGAAGGTCTCAGGCAGCAGACGTTGGGTGAGGTCTGTGGTTGCCAACCTTCTGAAGGTAGGGTGGCCCTTCCACTCCTCCTCCAGTCACCATCCAGCTACTGGGCTGCTGAGGGCTTCCTCACCCCATCCAGCTTCTAACTAGGAAGGGTATTTCAATTCCTAGCTTCGAGCTGTGGGAAAGAAACAAAGTCAGGTCACACTGGTGGGGAAAGCCGCATCTATGCCAAGCCAGGGGCAGGCAGAATCCCTTTCTGCCTGCTTGGGGCTGGCATTCCCTGCAATCACCCTGGAGCTGCCTGCTCTGGCTTCTACCTGAACTTGGCATCCCCATGTGCCAATTAGAGTCACACCTCCCATTTAACCAGAAGCACATTTTCCAGCTTGTTCCCCCACCAGGCTGGGCTCCAAATGCCTCTTGTGGTTGTTTCCCGAAATCAAATCCAACCTCAAAGCATGAAGATTTGCCATTATTAAAGACGAGCAAAAGCATATGCCCCAGGCTCTGGAGAGAATTTCTAATGAGGATTCCAGAGATCACAGCTGACTCATGAGCTCTCGGAATCCGATGGGCCCTTAGCAGTCACAGAGCTCTCTAATTACACCCCCACCCGCCCCCCACATCCCAGCTGTGCCCACCACCACGCCTGCGCTGAGCTGCTCCCAGGACAGTATCTACAGGATGCAGAGATGCTGTTTTATGTTGGCATATAAAGGGGAAACCAGCAATGGTCACAATTACCCTTACAGGGACTGGGGAGGTGGCTCAGTGGACACAGCACATTACTGTACAAGCGTGAAGACCAAAGTTTAAATCCCCAGCACCTTGTAAATATCAGGTGGGCATGGCGCCCTACCTGATAGCCCAGCGCTTGGGAGGCAAAGACAAGGGGACCCCCTGGTAAAATGGGCTTCTGGACTAGTCAAATCAGTGAGCCCTAGCTTCAAAGGAGAGACCCCCATCTCAGTAAATAAGGTGGAGAGCGATTGAGGGTCACGTGACATCAACCTCCACCCTCTACTGTGTCTGCCCTCCGCTTGCATGTGCACCCTCACACATGCAAACATACATAAACACACGGAAACTTTTTTAAATAGCCTGACAAATCCCTTAGGAGGGAGACCAAGTTGCCATCGCTCGTTAAGTCTGACGAAGTGGGTTTTGAACACACAAATCATTAGAACATGTTTCTTTGGGTTAGGCACCCAAATGAGATGAGGTTGTTGGCTGGACTGGAGGGTCTATGTTACATGAAAGATTTGTACCTTGGGACACTAGGGTTGGGCTCAGGGTGACACTCACAGGGAGAGCAGTGTCTTTCCTAGCAGACCTGGATTCAAACCTAGTGCAGCCTCTTAAAGAATTGTCTGACAAGTTGCTTAAGTGCCCAAGTTTAGTGTCTTCATCTGTAGAGTCGGGATGCTAACACATTCTGCTGACATGAGGCGAATGGCCTCTGATAGCAGAAGTGTGCACTGAGATCCCATTTGGCTAGAATTCAGGCCTATGTGGGGGTGGGTGTGAGCACACAGGGAAAAACAAGTCAAACCAGGTTTCAGCTCCAGGATCTGACTTCCTCACCTGCTGTGTGACCCTAGGATAGTCGCTTAACATTTCAACTTCAGATTCCTCACCAATAAGATGAGGGTTAAAAACAGTACTTACAGGGCCTGGAGAGATGGCTCGGCAGTTAAGGCACTTGACTGCAAAGCCTAAGCATCCCGGTTCAATTCCCCAGTACTCACGTAAAGCCAGATGCACAAAGTCCTATGTGTATCTGGAGTTGGTTTGCAGCAGCAAAAGAACCTGGTGTGTGCATTCTCAATCTCTCTCTCTCTCTCTCTCTCTCTCTCTCTCTCTCTCTCTCTCTCTCTCTCTCTCTCCTTGCAAATAAATAAAATATTTTTTCAAAAATAGTACCTAACTGGTGGAGCTGCTTTGTGCTGAAAGGAGACAACTCACATTAGCAGCTTAGCACTGTGTCTGGCACTTAATCAGGGCTCAATAAGTGTGATGTATGAATTATTAGTCATGAGTAGTTATGTCTCTGGACTGAGAGAAACTCTGGGAAGAGCTGAGTTGGGAGGAAAAGGGGATGTTTGTCTAAAGTATTGGCCTTTGGGGCTTCCTGTCACCTAAGCCTGACTGAGAGAGTGAGCAGCAGACACCTGGTACCATTTTCAAAGGCCGGGCTTCAAAGTGTGGCACAAGGTTCAGAGCATGGCACATCCATCCAGAACATAGAAGATGCCAATTTATTGAGTAGCTGTGGGCTCCAGGGCTCAGGCTTGGTACTCAGCACTGAGTGGCAAATGGGAAACACAGCCCCGCCCTTCCGAAGCTCAGTCTGATGGGGGCTGAGTCTGCACAGTGGGGGAGGGGGCATCCTGGGGACAAATCTTAGCATTCTTGTGACATCCCATCACGCTGGCAGGAGGACATGTTAGCAGTTCCATGCTGTCATATTCATGGAGGTGTCTGCAGAGCAGGAACGTCAGAGAACAGTTACTGACCTCACAAAACGCACTCCAGGAACTTTATGTGGGGTGTGTGTGTGTGTGTGTGTGTGTGTGTGTGTGTGTGTAAGGGTCAGAGGTCAAGGTCAGGTGTCTTTCTCATCAGTTTCCACCTGTTGTTTGTTTGTTTGTTTTGAGACAAGGTTTTTCTCGAAGATTCAGCTAGAAGAGCTAGCCAGCAAGCCCAGGAGATAGATGCTCTTGTCCCCACCACTCCAGCACGGGAATTATAGGTGCACACCACCACGCATGGCTTTCTCATGCGTACCAGGCGTCTAGACTCAGGTCTTCATGCGTCCCCCAGCCCTGTGGTATATTTAATGCCATCCTGGAGCCTCAGTCTACCTTGTAGCTTAGTGGAAGAGGGTGTGCTCAGCCTGAACAAAGCCCTTAGTTCAAGCTCCACCTTCTCAAAAAAAGTATAAATAATGTGAACAAAAGCCTCCCCACCTCCCCAGGCTGCTGGGATGGTGGACCGTGCTCCTGCCCTCAGCCCAGATCCACTGTTTGATCCGCATGAGCATCACATGGACATTCCTTCGACTACACAACACATTTCTCCTGGAGGCCAGGTCTGCCATGGCTGGCACAGTAGTGTACACTGAACGTCACAGACAGTCGCTTGAAGACCGTCTAACCCGACCACAATACCCCTCCACTCACACACAGCATCCCAAAGACCCCAAGAATGCCTGCCTTCTCTCTGATGTACCCCTGCCTGATGGCCCGCAGAGGCAATTTTGCAGAAATGTCCCTAGAGCCTGAGCTGCCCCAAGACTGCCATAAAGTCAAAATCAGCTCTGCAAACGGGACGCCTTTCTCTCTCCCCCCCCTGCCCACCCCACATGCCCTCATCCTGTCCTCTGTCCTCTCAGCCCCGCAGCTGCCTCCCCTCTGTCCCCCATCGCTCCTGCACCCGGGCAGCCTTTGTTATCACAACTTCTTTGAGAGACTTCTCTTGGCTCCCCCTCGAGTCTCTGATGCTAATCTCTCTCCATAAATCATAGCCTCTAATCTTTTCATCACCTTTCTCTGATTAAAGCAGCCTCGGGGGTTGGGAGCCCCGGTCCTTGGTGACTAAAGCGCTTTGATGTCCAAAGACAGTCCCCGAGGCTGCAGGCTGGCTGGCGGTCAGGACTTGCCCACCACGTGCTGTGCAGTGTGCAGGCCCTGCGCATGCGCCGTCTAGGCAGACACATTTCTCCAGCTGTCCTGGGCTGCTGAACGCCCAGCACCTCGAGGATTTCACGGATCGCTTCATGAATATTTCTCACTACATACTGGATGTCATTATTCTATTGAGAATCAATTAGCCCAAATGTTGTTATGACAGCTACAGAAAAATGATATTTTTAGCTTTGCTTTATACTGCTGTGTCTTCTGCACAGAATTATTGAAAACCTTAAAACTAATCTAGTGGCGACAGGGGCCTCTGTGGCAAGATGAGAAGCGATTGATCTGGGAGTGTGAAACTGTGGGAAGTGCAGGCCTTTTCTCAATGAAGGGGAGCGGCTCTGAAGTCAGTCACTTCCAGGATGGAAGGCGGAGGGGACCTCAGGGAAGGTCCTTAACCCATTAGAATCTCAGGGTCTACCTCTGCAAAATGGTTCCAGTCACCACCTCTGCCTTGGTTGTTCCTGGCAACATAACATGAAGCACTCCTGGCTAGTGGTACCTGACCACGTGAGGGCTGATCTTGCCAGGGGTTGGGCAGGAGGGCCCTGGTGCAAAGATTGTAGGTGTGTGACCTTGGACCATTCCTACTGGAGACTGATCAGACAGATGCCTCAATGCCCTGAGGGTCAAATGACCTAATTTTAAGTAAAGTAGGTCCAAGCAAGCCTTTTCTAATGTGACTTGTCATCTTCTCTCCCACCCGTATTTGTCCTGCCCCTTTAGCCTAAAAGCTGTCCCTTCCCAGCCTCACAGGTTCAAATCCAACACTAAATTCTAGCTCAAGTATCACCTCTGCTACTATACCCAGACAGACAGGGATCAGGATTCTGGTTGTGGTCATCTCTGGGTGACCTTGGGCTCTCACATAGGACCCCTTATTGATAGACCTCTAGGCCCTGCCAGGTCTGAAGTTGGGTTAGCAACACCTCATTCAAATATCAGCTCTTGGGCTGGAGAGATGGTTCAGCAGTTAAGGTGCTTGCCTGCAAAGTTTAATGACCTGGGTTCATTTCTCAAGTACTCACATAAAATCAGATGCACAAAGTGGCACATGCATCTGGAGTCCATTTGCAGTGCCAAGAGACCCTGGCATGCTCTTTCTCTCTCTCTCTCTCTCTCTCTCTCTCTCTCTCTCTCTCTCTCTCTCTCTCTCTCTCTCTCCCCTTGAAAATAAATAAAAAATATTTTAAAAGTATATCATCTCTCCTTGGACTAGTTTCTTTACACATCTGCACATGTCTCCTCCCACCAGGAAGGGTTTTACAGATTTACAGTAAACAAGGAAGTTACTTTATGCCAAAAAAGGAAAAAAAAAATCATCTCCGGCTAGGAAGGGGGGAGGATAGCAAGAAGCAGTTTCAGGATAGCTCCCTGCAGTCACATGCTCAGGACTAGCGCTGGTGTTAGAAGAAAGGTTGAACCCTTTGAACACCTTGGCTTCCCCCCAAGTCACACCCCACTCTCCTGTCCAGCGGGTTTTGTCTAGGCAGAGTTTAACAGCATCTGATGGCTGACATCTTTCAGCAGGGAAGGGGTCAGAGAAGCAGGCTGCTTGAACACCCCAGAGACCTCCAGAGTGCCCTGTATCCTACACTGACCACCTCTGGCTCTCTGCCTGAATAAATTCCTGCGGTGCTCGAAAGATCTGTGCACATCAAGCCTCATTATGCGGCTTCCCAGACCTTTCATTTGGGATTACCTTCTCCCTCTTGCCCACATTCCCCTTGCCCTTGCTTGCCCTGGTGACTGCGGGCGGCAGCCTTTGTCATTGTTACTGACTCTGACTTCAGTCCTGTGCATGCAGGGCTGTCTCTCCTGCTGGATTGTGCGCAAACAGCAAACCAAAGAAAGGTCTAATGCTTTGAGTGTTTGGGACATAGGGACTCTGCTCTCCTGGTCACATCGTTACGCTGCTTCCTAGGTAGAGCCATCCTCCCGGAGAGACTGCTTCAATCTCTTCCATCTCTAGACTCACACCTTGCCCAGCTTTGTGTCCAGGGTCATCTTGGACAGCCATGTGGGCTAGATACTACACAGCTCTCTAGTGAGAGTCACATCATCCACGATGTGAATAAAGCCCCCGGGGTTGTGAATACCACAGTGGCCTTGCCTGAGATTGCTTTCTTCGCTTCCATTGCTGCTACTCTGGCTTTGGAGGCAAGTGCCTTAACTGCTGAGCCATCTCTCCAGCCCGCATTTTGGCTTTGGAAAGCCCACTTCACATCCACGCATTAGCGCATAGCCATATACTTCTTGCTCTACAAATATTTTGAAAAGCTTCTTCTAATTTGTCTTTTGAAATGATGTGGCTGTGAGCAGCTGATTTGTGTTTAGCTATGACTTCTCAGCAATCATTGTGCATCCTTCAGGATTCTTGAGGAAAGGGGAAAAAAATCAAGTCTACGCACTGATTTCAAATACTACACAATGTTGATGAATTTAGCCATGAGCGGAGTCCACTTCATGTCAACTTAGACAATTCATTAAGCACATAATGTTTTTTTTTTCCTTCTTGCCATTTTCTTTTCATATTTTGGGGTCAATAATTTCTCCTGGAAGACCAATATTTTCATGCACTATAAGAACAAGTGCAGTTCCTTCTCTATTTTGCCCCAAATGACAGAGGCCCAACTGTGACTTTTAAAGATGCTTTACTGAAGGGTTAGTGATAAGCAAGCTGTTCTGTGCTCTTGTTTCTTCTGTAGCTTGAACCTAAATATTTTTAAAATATTTTATTTATTCATTTTCAAGCAGAGAGAGAGAGAGAGAGAGAACACATACACTAGGGCCACCACCTTGTGGGTCTGGCTTATGTGGGTACTGGGGAATTGAACCCGGTGTATTAGTCAGGGGTCTCTAGAGGAAACAGAGTTGATAGAATGGAGTATAATAAAAGGGAATTTACTGGGGTAGTTTACGACAGTCCAACAATAGCAGTCTGCAGGCCCACAGGTGAAGGAACCAGTAGCTGTTCAGTCCACGTGGATGGATGTCTCAGCAGTCCCAATCCAGCCCAGAAGGCCTGATGGTTCCCTGGGGAGCAGCGGCTGACAGTCCATGATGTGAGGCCAAGGAAACTGGGTTCCAATGTCCAGGAAGGGTGGGAGAGCAGGATGCGAGTGCGACATGAACAAGCACCAGCAGCCGGGGAAGGAAGGAAGAGCGTCTCCTTCCCCCTAAGATTCCTTATATTAGTCTCCTTCTGGAAGGCCCACTCACTCGGGGAAAGGGCTCACTCTGGAGAAGGGAACTCCTCCCTTCTCCAAAATCCCAAAAGGATTTGTCAATCCTTCCTGCAGGCAAGCTCAGAGATGCCCAAGATTATTATGGATTATTACATTGGTCAAGTTGACAAATAAACTTAACCATCACACCGGGGGCCTTAGGCACTGGAGGCAAATGCCTTAATGGCTGAACCATCTCTCCAGCCCTTGAACCTAAATATTAACAACTCCCTTTCTGCTTCTAGGATGTGCCAGATTTTATTATCAACTATGTGTTCATCTTGCAATAAAGGAAGGAAGTGCCTAAGAGAAAAGATTAGCCCAGGCTCAGGCTTGCCTCAGCCTCCCTTTCAGGTCAGGTTCTGAGCTCTTCCTGTGGCTGCACCCCACATAGTCCAGCCATAGTCCTCACCCCACATCCCACTCCACTACCTCAAGGAATATTCTATGGATCTCCACACCACAGAATCCAGAATACACTGCTCCTAGAACCAAACAGAAAGCTATTTTTTTTTTCATCCCCTACTAAGGCCTGCTTCCCAAAGTCCTCATTTCCTGCCGCAGGAATGACATCTTTCTTAGAAGGCTGACAATGGGTATTTTCATTTCCTTTTGTGAAAACCCCACTCCCATCCATGAGGGTGTCCTGTGACCCCAACAATACAATCGCAAAACAGTTCCACATGGCTACACACCCCAGAGTCTTAATCTACATATCTTTAAATCTTACATCTTTTATGGAACAAGGCAGCATATCAATTAATCAACCAATCAATTTCTCTTTTCATCACCAATCAGATGGTATTATGATTGTATCCATGGATCCCCTTCCCTGGACTGTGAACTCTCGGGGAGGGATGTGAGTACTTCATTCATCTCTGTATCCCTAGTACCAGGCCCAACCTGGCACACAGCAACGCTGTCCAAAGGAGGAGATGCTCAAATACGATAGCGGTTTTCTGTTAGGCTGTGAGCCCCTTTCTAGCAAAGAACGTGCTCATTTATTTCTGTGGTAGGTACCATGGCAGAGGCTTATTGGAGGGTAGCTTCACGTTGTGAGTGGATGGATGGATGGATGGATGGATGGGAAGATGGATGGCAATATATAGACGGTCATATAGATGGGTGTGGATGGATGCTGTAATAGATGGATGGGTGGATGATGAGATAGATCATTGCATAGATGGTTGGTTAGAAGCTTAGATGGATAGGTTCTTAACCTGAAAGGCTTGGGGTCCAGGAAGGAAATAGTGCTGCTTTAACCTCCCCAAACAGTTTTTCAGGTTCCAGCTCCTATTCCTATGAGGCCAGACTGCACTATCCTTGGATTCCCAAGACAAGTTTATGTGTGGTTTTGAGAAGCTTCCTTCTATTTGAGTAGAACTATTTCTTCTAACTCAAAGACCTTAAGTCTGATGGGTCTTCCTCCAGGGGGAGAGAAGAACTGGTATGTTCCTCTGGATTGTACTCCAAGTTCACTGGAAGCACGATACATTCATTCTCTCTGAGCTTTCCCAAGACAGGACTAGAGACTGGGCTGGTCATCAGAGACATGCTGGTTCAATTTGGTTTAATGCATCCCCTCTGGGAGTGCAGGTTTGTGTGAAATGTTGGGTGGACTTTTATGAGCAAATTGGCTATTGGTGTTAAAGCAGCCCACCAGCTCCTAGCTGCAGCCCCCAACAGATAAGTCCCTGCTTGCTCCTGGCCTCAATGCTCCATCTTTTTTTTTTTTTTTTTTGGTTTTTCGAGGTAGGGTCTCGCTCTAGTCCAGGCTGACCTGGAATTCATTATGTAGTCTCAGGGTGGCCTTGAACTCATGGCGATCCTCCTACCTCTGCCTCCCAAATGCTGGGATTAAAGGTGTGTGCCACCATGCTGGGCTCAATGCTCCATCTTTACAAAATAAATTTGGATGGAAAACATTGAGACTTTTCTGCTTTAACATGCTAGGATCATGTGACATTCCCAAGGTCACCCATATAATCTCCTTGTAAACAATGCTCATCTTTCAAGTGGAATAACAGATTTTAGCTCACCAATCCTAATGCAAAGCCAATCCCCAACACCAGTACAGAGAGCATAGTGATTTCACTGTTACTCTGGAGATGTGTGAGTTCACATATGCACTTTCCCATGTTTCAATCCCAATGTTCCATGGTCCTTGTTCCAGAACAGTTCTCTCATGGTTGTCTTGATTGTTTATTTTGGAAATCACCTCTCTTTCCCGGTACTTTCATGCAAGGCAAAACACCTGCCTTGTTCCATGACCCTGGTTACAACCTCACCTCCTCTGGGAAATGGGGAGTTGTTGGGAGGTAAGTCCAGGACCTGCTCAGGGCTCTGCACACAGTAGACACCATTGAACATTTAATGGTGTGGATAGTGAGACAGTGGGTTTTTTTCTTTTTCTTTTTCCTCTTTATCTTTTATCTTTTTTATGTTATTGTAGAAGGATAGTTTATGACCTAATAAATGGTCATGGATTATTGTTGAAATTTTTTCAGGCAGATCACAAAATGCAAGTTTTATATGATATAACGTTTTTCTGAAATGTATTTGAAGAAGGATGAGGAGATGTGTGTGTGTGCGCGCACGTGCCCAGGATATTCATTCATCACAGCAGGGTTTGGGGTGACTCTGATTTTCTTCCTTCAGCATATTTATATTCCTAAATGTTCTAGAATAAACATGTATTATTTTTGGAATGGGAAGAAAGAGACGCTATTTAAAAATAAATAAGTAAATGTTTGCTTAGTGAATGAAAAGCATGGGGCTCTGGTGTGCTATGAGACACACTGATTTGGAGCTGGATCTTGGAGTGGAAGTCAGCCCCTGCCTGCCAAGTCCCCCTCACCGCTCAGCCACTGCCAACAGAACCCGAAGGGGGTTTCTAACTATGGAATTCCTCCTACAGAGTTGTCAATGACCAGTGATCACCCATAGTTCAGTAGGAGTCACAACGGCCTTTCTTTTGCTGGTAGCGATGATCATAACCCTCCGCATTTACAGCGCTGTACAGTTTACAAAGCACCTTGAAATACACGTCCTTCTTTGCACCATACAATCCTGCAAGGCAGGTGTTAATACCTCCTAGCAGCATTGTGGGAAGTGGGACCTAGATGAATAACTGATGAGATCAGCAGGTCAAGGTCACACCCCTAGCAAGAAAAGCCCGCCTTCTAATCAAGAGGTTCCCCCTTCCTTCTGCACAGCACATCTAAGAAGAGATCAGATGGGCACACATTTCTGAATGCACCAGGATGGTGCAGGAAGACTGGAATAAGACACAGAAACTCCCTGCCTGGGGCCCTCCAAGGAAGAGCCTCTCAGGATCAAGTCCAGCTTGAGGGATCATGTCTTTCCTGTGGTGGCTCCTGAAGACACTGTCACGGCTCTCCACAGCTGTGTTCTCAGCAGCAGCAACCAAGTTCAGCAGCTGAGCTCAAGAAAGGCTGGTGGGCACCATGCTTGCCGGAGGTAGAAACCCTCCCTCTTAGGGTGGAATCCAAGATGAACTCTGACTTTACTGCAGTTGGGGAGGCTCCACCCCACCCCCAAGTCAGGGCTGCTCATGGCTCTTGTTCTTGGAACAAAACCCCTTTGGTCTCAAAGCCCACACAGATCCTCAGAACTGTCCCGTTTGTCACCACTATCTCCCCAAACAGTTGATTCTTCCCCTCGGGTTCCTCCACCTCACACAGCCCTCATATAGCTCCATTGAGAGACATCTAAAATCATTACGTTTTCTTTATACAATGTAATTACAATAAGAAACCTAAAATACAAAGTACTAGTGCATATATTAAATATTGAGTTGGTATATAACTTTCTAATGAAACCCTTTCCAATGTTTTAACGAGAAGCACCAAACTGCATCTAGAAATATGTATGTTTTTCATATTGGGTTTTCTACTGGAAATGATTACCCAGTTGATCCAGAAGCTGCAAAGATGCAATCAAAACTTTTCAGAGGATCCATCCCTTCCAGCTCCTGCTAGGCATTCTCAACAAGGAAGTTTGTTCTACACATGGTAAAATACTTGGTCATTTAAAACAAGTATTTAGCCCAATGATTGAAATCGTATTGACAGAACAGAAGAGGTCTTTTCTTTATTGACAAGACTAATATTGGAATTTCTTGTGCTAGAGCAAATACGTGTAGGATACAATTGAACTTTCTTCAGAAAGAATTTCAAAATTCCACTACAGCTTTAATCTGCAGGGCAAAACTGCACTGCTGAGCGGCAGGCAAGCAGGGGAATGCGGTGTCTCTAAGCCCTACAAGAGCAAAAGTGTCCAAAGGCACATCAAAAGGCAGGATGTCTCAGAGTCCCTGCAGAAGTTTCATTGCCTCTCCCCTCCTTGAGCCCGTCCTGGGCTGGGGACACCTTGAATACCTGAAGCAAAAACTCCAGCCTTCATGAAGCTTCATGTCCTTCCCATATGGTGAGTTCTGCTTTTCACTGCTGTGGATGAACTGGTGGAGCGCACCTTCTTGGCCACACCCAAGCCATTTCAGTAGATCCAGAGTGCCAAATGCCACTTCTTCTCGGGGAGTTCCCTGGAACCCCACCACCAGTCCCCAAATCGAGTTTTTCCCTGAGAAACAACCCCAGTTTTAGAAGGCCCAGGGGGCACCTGGCTGCTGGAAGGGTGTGTAGGGGACAAGGCCTCAGCCTTTCTGGAAGCATCAGGTGGGAGGCTCTGAAAGTCTAGGTTCTCAGGAGGGAGTCTCAGCCAGCTTCTGCACTGTAGTGGAGGCAGAAGAAAGGGCCCAGTGACAAACTGGGCTGGCGCCCTATGGGACCATTCCCACTGCCCTAGCTGTCCCCAATCCGTATGCATAATGGGCCTGGGCCTGGTGGGACCTGAGGACCCTTCTCTATTCTCCCCAGGTCTCCAAGGACCCAAAAGGACATAGTGCCCAAGGATCAGGCCCCAGCCACCAAGCAGACATGGGGGGGGGGTGTGAGGTGCCCAAGCTGAGACTGTTATCCAGACAGTCTTTGTTGAAGGAGGGGAGACAAGGAGAAGTGGGAAGGAAGCATGGCTGAGCAGGGAAGAGAGAGACTGCAGACGTGCGTGGGCAGTGGGGAGATAGATGTCTGGATCAGGACAGAAAGGAGCTGCAGGGATCAGGGTCGTGTCTGGGATGGCTGGGAGGAAGATGCCAAGCCCAGAGCGTGAGCGGGCTGGAGGGGGCGGCGAGCACCCGGGATGCGAGCCGGTAAACGTGCGCCGCGCGTCCTCCCGCCCGCAGCTCCGCAAACACGCGATGCGGGCGCCCTTTGGAGAAGTCGCGCGCGGCGGAAACGCTAACTCCACGGGCAAGTGCAAATGTAAAGAGGCCCTGAGAGCACTTTGTGCAAATATCATCAGGCCGGGAAGTGCTGCGCCCGCGGAGCTGCCGGGCACCTCGGCGCCCCCGCGCCCTCGGCTGCGCGCTAATTCACTTTGCCATCACCTCCCAGGGCGGGCGGCCGGGGCCAGGGGCGCCGCCCTGCCTAATGGAGCGAGAGACACATCAGCAAAAAAAAAAAAAAAAAAAAAAAAAAAAAAAAAAAAAAAAAAAAAAAAAAAAAAAAAAAAAAAAAAAAAAAAAAAAAAAAAAAAAAGCCGGGCAGGTGTGGGATGCTGGGGAGGGAGTGTCAGAGGAGGATAGACTAGGACCTGACCTTGAGTTTGGGGCTCCCACCCACAGGCTGGGTGAGACTCTCAGCAAGACCCCCCCCCAAGCCCCACTTTCCCCTTGCTCTAAAATACCTGTTTGCACGCAAGGGTTCTTGCGAGGCTGAAATGGGAAGGTATGTTGGAGAACATTGAGGCTCATAAATGTCCCGCAGTGACAATCACAGCTAAACCCTTTACCACTTCCCTCAATAATGCTATGGGGGCCCTTAGCGCAAGTTATAAAACTGAAGAGAGAACAATCGGTCACTAAGTTGTGAAGCCCAGATCATCTGGGTACTTCTCTGCTATTCAGGGGCTCTTTTATTATTAATGCCAGTATTTTACCTGGGAGAGAACGGAGGATCAAGGGTTAAGGCCTTGACCTAGGTCCCAGGAACAGAAAGTCACAAAGCCAGGTCTTGAAGCCACTGGGGTTTGGGTGCAATGTCTTTTGTTCTGCCACTGGGTTGAGAGTCTTAGGATTCTGTAGTCCTTGGAAAAATTGATTGAGAAAAAGTGAGTAAGGAACCTGACCCACCAACGGCACTCTGTAAACTCATTTGATTAATATTTAGCAAGCACCAGGATATGGTGATGCATGGAAGATCCCAGCCCCAGGATAGCTGAGGAGACAGGACAAATGAAGGAATCACCCCAGATTGCTGTCAGGCTGGGAAAGAAGTGAAATGAGTGTTACAATGGACTCATTCAAGCAAAACTGCTCAGGTAGGAGATCTGGAAAGACCTCTCCAAGGGAGGTAAGATAGAAGCTGAG
>PVHP010029440.1:0-19269 GCA_004024765.1 Zapus hudsonius
CAGATATCATGAGAGATTTATTATCTGGAATAGAAGCTGAGTTTTGGTATAAAATTTCTTAGCTTCAAATTGACCATCAATGTAACAAAATTGAGATCACTTTTCTAGCAAAGGCCATGTTCAAAATTGAATATGCATGGGACACACATAGAGAAGACAAGATTTTATAATGCTGTTAAAAGTGTTTCCAACATATTACAGGATTCATTGGTTGCCATTACCTCCAATGCGATGCTTTCAGCATGTTTGCAAAGCAAGACAGCTCATAATGGTTCTCAAACCTAGAGTGTAATTGAGAGGTATGTGAGCTGTTCCTAAGTGGGACTCAAAACTAAAAAGAAACTTCAATGAAAGGTTATAAGATGGCCTTTAACAGTGTGGGGGAATAGACATGGGAAATGGTTTTGTATTATAGAAAGAAACTAGGCATGTTTGTCGTGAACTCAGGACCTTTGTTGGTGATAGTAAAGATGCATGACCAAGGTTGGAGAGATGACCCAGCTGTTAGAGGCACTTGCTTGCAAACCCTGACAGCCCAGATCCGATTCCCCAATTCCCCAGTATCCATGTAAAGCCAGATGCACAGAGTAGCTCATGTGTCTGGGGTTTGTTGACAGTGGGAAAGAGGCCCTGACTCATCCATATTCTCTCTCTCTCTCTCTCTCTCTCTCTCTCTCTCTCTGCCTCTTTCTATATCAAATAAATAAATAATTAAAAAATAGGTATATGGCTAGGCATTTGCTCTCATATCCATGTGGGCCCATGAGCCTGTCCATTACTATCTCAGGGGAGACAGCTCTGAGTTTGCAAGAGGTCAAAGGAAATCACAAAGCAAAACAGACTAGGGATGTATGAGGTCAGAAC
The DNA here is from genome assembly GCA_004024765.1 of Zapus hudsonius. NCBI lineage: Eukaryota > Metazoa > Chordata > Mammalia > Rodentia > Dipodidae > Zapus > Zapus hudsonius. The sequence continues at coordinate 865 of PVHP010029440.1, forward strand.
CAAACAGACTGAGGATGTATGAGGTCATAACCAAAGACTGGGGATGTATGAGGTCATAATCAAACAGACTGGGGATGTATGAGGTCATAACCAAAGACTGGGGATGTATGAAGTCATAACCAAACAGACTGGGGATGTATGAGGTCAGAACTAAAGACTGGGGATGTATGAGGCCATAACCAAACAGACTGGGGATGTATAAGGTCAGAACCTTGCAGTGTTTTATTCAGCTGGATTTGAATCAGCACACACCTCCTTCATGTGTGTCTAGTAGGTGAGAGAAGGAATGTGATTTCTGGCCAAGGAGACTCTTGTCCACATAAGTCAAAATGCTTTCCAAAAGATGGATGCCTTCACACACTGAGGAATGTGATCAGTGCTGCAAAGACCTAGTCCCAGAGACCGAGACTTCTCCCAGGTCACTCAAGGCTGTCCTCTGTCCATCTTACCTGTAAGGACACCATCCGACGGGGACACCACACACACAACTCACTCTATATCCACATCTAGGTTTTGCTTTCTTCTGGAGAACACTTGTCCTGTTCTGATGGCATTCTTCAATGACAGGGCCCTGAAGAAGCAAGCCATAGAGATTAGGTGACATTCTCCAGTGTCTGTGTTGCTGGAGAAGGGAGTGTTGTATGCGTGGAACTCAGCTGTGGCGGCACTTGAAGCAATGAAGGTATTGAAGATATTTAAAAATACCTTATTTTCCTGGGACAACAGGCTGATGACTGCAAGGTGGGTAGAGTTTAGTGTGCACAGAGTGAAAGTTCTTTTTTTTAAAAAAAAACTTTGATATATGTATGTGTGTGTATGTATATATATATATTCCATAATGAGTTACATTATTTAGTGGGCAAACAATGAGTTGTTATCCCCAATTCCCTGATGCCCTGCTCCCCATCCCCAATCAGCTGGATATCCTCTTCCGTGGGCCTTCTGGATCAGTCTTTGTGGTAGGGGACCATGGATAGCCTAGTACTCAGCCCGGTTCTCCTGGCCCAAGTGTTTTGTTACTGAGGGGTGCCATGCCTCTGGATAGTCTCCCCCACCACGGCTCAGAGTGAAAGTTCTTTATTGGAAAAGTTGTCAGGGCTCCATTGTGTGAGAACCCTTCAGCCCTGGAAACCATACCGCGTGCTTGCCCATCATAGGCGCATACATTTTCATTCTGCTTGAATAGATCACTCAAAACTACTACAAATGATTCTTCATAAGCACTCGTTAGTGATTAAGATGACCTTGCATGTGACAAGTGCAGACTCCATGCCACATGCAGGGGTGAGACCTGCTTTCTTTACTCTGTGGTGTGCACAGCCCCTTCCAGGTGAGTCTCACTTCAACGTGTTACTTTACCTCCCCGCAAGGCTACTTCTGGAATGTGCATTTGTGTACAGCACTTCTACCAGCATTTCCAACCCAACCTCATCACACACTGTGCTTCAGGAGACAAGTGTGTGGGTTTGACTTCTCCAGGAACTCCCATCATACAGCTGAATTTCTGAGTCTAGGACTCATCTGACCTGTCAACACAGAGGTGAGGAGACCAGGTGAGGGTCTGCAGATGAGTCCCAAAGACTGTGCTACTGTGGACCTCACTGGGAAGATCGAGGCCCAGCAGCTCTGTCTGTGTGAGCAGCATGGACCAGACTCCATGTCGGGTGACTGAATTCCCACAGCAGAATGACTAAACCCTCTCATCAACATGAGGAAGCAAAACCTGGGACCAGCAATGCTGATCAGAGTTCTTTTGTTCTTCTTAGGCTGTGTGTGTGTGTGTGTGTGTGTGTGTGTGTGTGTGTGTGTGTGTGTGTGTTCCTATGTGTGTGGGTGATCTGCAGATGTGTATGTTTGGAGGCCAGAGGTTGACCTTGGGTGTCTTCCTCAATGACTCTCCACTTTATTATTCTTTTTATTTTTGTTGCACATTTTTTGAGAACATAAATACATGAATGCACTGTAATTTTATTATATTTCAGTCCCCTATTGCCCTCCTTTGTCCCCTATTCCCATCCCAATGCCACTGAGGACCCTCCTCTCCAAGGACTCTTTCCTGTGTTTTATTGTTTCCTTCCCTTTGTTCTCCATCCTGTCCCACTATCTCTGGGCTCAGAACTGTGCAGGGCTTGTGAGGGTACCTGCAACTACTGTGAGGTCACGAATATACCAGCTGGTTCATTTCAGGAGTATTCCTTTCCACTCTGTGGCTCTTATATTCCTTTAAAAATATTTTTATTTATTTATTTTAGAGAGACAGAGAAAGAGAAAAGGGAAAGATAGGACAGCTTGCTGCTGCAAATGAACTCCAGACATTTGTGCCACTTTGAGCATCTGGCTTTTTGTGGGTCCTGGGGAATTGAACCCAGGCTGGCAGGCTTAGCAAGCAAGCACCTTTCTTCCCAGTCCTCTTACACTGTTTCTCCCCCCTCTTCCATAATGTTCCCCGAGTCTTGGGTGGAGTGTTGTGATAGATGTCTCCTCTAGTGCTGAGCTCTAGTTTTCAGCTTTGGGGAGTTTTGAGTTTCCTCAGTGTCTACCATCTCCACAGAGAAGCTTCTCTGGTTAGCGGTGAGAACAGCCCTGATTCCTCTCCGGTGTTCTCTGAGCCCTGGCAGGTGTGTTAGAGATGACTCACCCAGTGCTAAGTACTGGGCTTTCTCTTCTGCGTTTGAGACAGGGTCTCTCAGTTAACCTGGCGCTTACCTGACTAGCTAGACGAGCCAACTAGAAAGTCTTAGGAATCCTTCTGTTTCTGGATCCAAGCAGCTGGGATTATAGGCAGGAGTCAGCGTGAGTTTTTACATGGGTGCCGGGATCTGAGCTCAGGTCCTCGAGCTTGTGTGGCAAGTATTTCACCCACTAAACCATCTCTCTGCCACTCCTAGAGTTTCTTCCTTTCCTTCCTTCCTTCCTTCCTTCCTTCCTTCCTTCCTTCCTTCCTTCCTTCCTTCCTTCCTTCTCTCTTTCTTTCCTTTCTTCCTTTCTCTCTTTCTTTCCTTCCTTTCTTTCTTTTTCTTCTTTCCTTCCTTCCTTTTTTCTTTTCCTTTCCTTTCATTCATTCATTCATTCATTCATTCATTCATTCATTCATTCTTTCTTTCTTCCTTCCTTCCTTTTTCCTCTTTCCTTCCTTCCTTCCTCTCTCTTTCTTTCCTTCCTTCCTTCCTTCCTTCCTTCCTTCCTTTCTTCTTTTTTTTAAAGTAACACTTAGTGCCACCCCAGAATGGTGAACAGTAGGACCTAATATCTCCCAGGATAGTCTTGTCTCGGGAAACGTAGCAGGGAACACTTTGACTCTATTTATTCACCAGATCTGCACAACTAAGCCTTCTCTTTATTAAAGGCACTCATAAACTCTGGCCAGCTGTCTCCTGCCACCAGGCTCAGGACAAGGTGAAGAAAGACAGCCATCAAATCTGGATTCCCTCCGTGATGCTATGCTATTCTATGTGGTTCCGTCGCTTAATCATACTTTCTTAGATTTATTCATAAACTGGAATCTAAATCCAAAAAAGGCTGTGTGACTTATGGGCTTAACTTTTGACACGCTTTAATATGTTTTGCTCTCAGGGAAATTTCTGGAGATTGCAGAGAATGCTTCAAGCTAAGTCTTTGTTTTGTCAACTACATTTACCCCTTGAGGCTTTCAAAGCCCACAGCCAGTGTGCCAGGCCCAAGGCTATGGGATGGGCCGTCCATGCATCTACCTACTTAGTATCTTAAAGACACTTGAAAACTTTGCCTGGTTTGTTTGCTTCATTCTGTTTTAGAAAGAGTGTCCTTGTGGTGTGTAGTTAAGCCTGGTCTGGAACTGGGGCTTCTCCTGCCTTAGTCTCTGGAACACCAGCAATACAGGCATGAATTCCCAGGTGATTCTTGTAATTCTGTTCTGCTCTTTGGTTGCGAAGATGCTTTGAAAACATTGTCCCTCAGACTCCAGTGTATTTTGCTTCATCTGTGATTGGAAGTAATCCCCAAACCCCACCAAGTACGTCTTAACAGGAAGTACTTATTTAAACCGGTAAATGGATGGCCCTTGCAAGCCAAACATGGCATTTCTGTTGAACTGTGGGTCCAGGAGTGTAGCCCTATTTGATCATTGAGGAATGTGGGCATCCAGGTCATTTTCCAGGGGTAAAGCCCTTTATAATCTTTCATAGACAGACAGGTCAGTGGTTGCTGTGAACTACCTCAGGAAAGAACTGCACTGATGCCCATGACCTTGGCATTGTTTCTGCCCTAGCTGGAAATCTATGCTCTTCTATACAGTGTTCTAGTGACAGTGAGTGTGGCACAGGCTGTCCTGAGTTCCCTGCATTCCAGGCTCTTTCCTGAGAGCCAGGCAGCTCTGTTCTTCTTGGTGAGGCTCAGGAGTAACTAAAGTGAAATAGATGTCTGCTTCTCAGAAGTCTCCTCGGTGCCTGGTGGAGTCTACGATGAGAGACTTCTGCCTGCTTCAAGAAAGGCAGCTGTGGGACGTGAGCTTGTCACTTTATGTTTACATCTTCCAAAGTGTTTACAATAAATACCTGCCTCTAAAACTCCCAGTTCATGCCAGCAGTGGCCCCGATGGCCAGCGAGGGCCCTGATGGGATCAGCTTTAGCAGTTTGGGAGCAGGGGACATACAGGACAAGGAGGCCATGTGGAGGCTCTGACTCCAGGCTGTCATCTGTTTGGTCCCCGCATCCAGGGACCTTTGATTGCTATAAAGAAGTCAGCTAGTATAGCTAGGGATCCTCCTGTCTTCCGCATGACAGCCCAGAGCAGCTGCCTGTCCTTAGAAGGTTCCTAGCTCCTCCTTGACCCCAACTTCTCCCCCGGTGCCTTCTCTTCTCACTGGACTTATCTTCTCACCTGCAAGGTGGGCCTCCTCTAAGACTCAGATTCCCATCACCCACGCCACTTCGATGGTCCATTTGGAGAGACCTGTGAGTGGAAATCCAGACAGCAGGAGGAAAAAGTTATCTCAGCCTGCAACTGGCTGGCATGGGTGGTGGCTCACCTTTGGATAACCACCTTGACCTTGAGGAGATAGGGTTGCAATGGGTCCTTCTCATATGCCCAACCCTAGACCCATGACTTTCCTGTATACTACTCAGCCAGGTCAGTCTGAGAGAAATCAATCCAAATATATAAATATACGTATATATATATATATATAAAATATTATATTTTATTTATTCATTTTCATGCAGATATATCTATCTATCTGTCTGTCTGTCTGTCTATCTATCTATCTATCTATCTATATATATATATATATAGAGAGAGAGAGAGAAAGAATGCACCAGGGCCACCACCTTGTGGATCTGGCTTATGTGGGTCCTGGGGAATTGAACCTGGGGCCTTAGGCACTGGAGGCAAGTGCCTTAACCGCTGAGCCATCTCTCCAGCCCAATCCAAATATATTGACCATGGGCCATCTAGGTGTTTGAAGCAGGTATGAAGCCCACCAGAATCACAGGGATGATGAAACATCTGTGTGCATGGGAGACAGATGTGCAGTGCACCTGAGATCCAGAGCATGGATGGCTCTTGGGGAAGATGTTGGGATGACCAAGCAGCATGTTCATGGCAAAACCAATGAACACCTTCTCTTCTAGAAAGCATTATCTGCATACACTTATCCACAGCACTCAGCAACCCATACTTCCAAAGCCACAAATACAGCATCCCAGCATGCCTCAGCATTCCATTCCCACGTGGTTACCTGATGCATCTTCTACTCGTGGGTCCCTGGAAATTTAAGAAACTTCTGACTTGACCATGGGGAGAAATGAATTATGTATGCATAATGTAATGAATACTGTTATCTTTTTTTCACATGGGAGCATGTGAACTCTGACCTAAGAGTTTTCAATATTAAAAAATGATTATGTCTTCTTGTTCACAATAGCTTTGAAGTTTCTTAAGGCCCTGGCTGGGAACACTCAACTTAGCCTTACCTGCTTCCTAGAGTTACTGGGTACCCACCTCTGTAAGATCCCTCCTTCAGTCCTCAGCAGGGAGATGTGATGGACACTAGCTCTGCTTTGCCACAGACTACACAGGTGTCTTCAGGATCTGGGAGCCATGTGTGAACTGGACTGTAGCACTGATGGTGAGGGGCACCTGATACACCTCCTGCACCTGTGCCTGACCCTGGCATCCCTGTTCACCTCCCCAACCTGCACCTGACCCTGGCATTCCTGTACACCTCCTGCACCTGTGCCTGACCCTGGCATCCCTACACACCTCCCCAACCTGCACCTGACCCTGGCATTCCTATACACCTCCTGCACCTGTGCCTGACCCTGGCATCCCTACACACCTCCCCAACCTGCACCTGACCCTGGCATTCCTATACACCTCCTGCACCTGTGCCTGACCCTGGCATCCCTACACACCTCCCCAACCTGTGCCTGACTCTGGCATCCTTGCACAGCACGGCTCTATCTCCTGCACCTGGCCAGAGGCGGTCTCCATACCAGACTCATAGTAGCTTCTTGGAAGGAGCTGTCATGGGGACTCTGGGGTGTCATCCTGAGAACCAGGTCAGCCCTGAGTGACAGTATGGCCATCCTCCTTGCTCACTTGCTTGCAACTGGACCAACGTCACTCATGGCTGGACAGATGGCTTTGTCTTGCTGATTAAGAGCACTTCTCTATGATCATGAAGGCCTTAAGAGGCCAGAGAGACCACTTATGATTGATCCCCAAGGCCCATAATAACATTTGGGCATGACCCTGTGTGCCTCTAACCCCAGTCCTAAAGGGAACCCGAGACCTGAGACTTAACAGAGCTTGTGACAAAATGGCAAGCTCTCGAAATCGTAAAAACTCTGGCTTAAACTTGAACAGATTGAAGAGTGAAGGAGCAGGACACCGGACATTGGCCTCCAGCCATTGCATAGGAGCATTCCCTGCTGCAGGTGGGTGTGTGGAATGTACATGTGTCCACACTGCACACTATACCCACACCACTTCTCTCTCTCACACACACAAGCAGAAATTAAATTAATTTAATTAAATAAAAAACAGTCATTCATGGCAAGGCTGCTATTTAAATGCAGGGCAGGGCTTTTCAATTCTGAATGGTTACATTCCAGTCTCTAGTGGATGCTAGGGTAATTCTAAAATTATAAAGTGAGATTTTTACCTCATTTCATGTGACATCTATTAGGATTCTGAGTAGAAAGGAAAAAAAGATTTCTTTCAAAACATTGATTTGATTTTTCTGCACTGACTAATACCATGGAAGTGCATGGCATCCCAGTGATTATATGGTCAGGTATAGCATGTGAAAGGTTACCAAATTGTAATGCTTTAGTCCTGCCATTATATTCCAAAGTGCTTGCACTTCCGAATTTCTGCTGTGTTCTGCAGGGCCGAGAAGCAGATCAAGCCCATTCTGGAATTGCTTTCCTAGTTCCCTGCTGCTCAGGGTCACAGATCTTTGTTTTTTAGCTAGAAATGACTCATTTTATTTCTTTGCCAAAGCAGAAATTAAGCATGAAAAATATTTTATTTCTTTATTTGCAAGTAGAGAGAGACAAACACAGAGAGAACATGGGTACACCAGAACCTCCAGGCACTGCAAATAAACTCCAGATGCATGTGCCACTTTGTGTATATGACTTTATTGGGTCCTGGGGAATTGAACCCTGGTCATTAGGCTTTGCAGGCAAGCACCTTAACCTCTGAACAACCTCTCCAGCCCTAGAAATTAAACATTCTTTCCACACTCATTCTTCTTTCCTATTACAAATTTAAAAACCAAAACTAGAACAAAAATATCCTCTCAAATCTGTTTCAGACGAATTGAAACTATTTTGGCCAGGGATTTTCTAAAATGTTATGTAACGATAAAGAGATGACGGAGAGTAAAAATGCTCCCATGAGGCTGTGTGCTCGGTGGCTGCTATTCAGACCAGCAGGCACCAAAACACTTAGGACCTGCTCAGAGCAACAGCACCCACCCTGATCTTTCCTGAGGTGAAGCACGGGCAGTATGAATTTCAGTGTCCCGGAGGTCTTTTGCAGGTGTCCCCACAGTCTGAAGGTCAAGGGTTAAGACAGAGGTCAGAAGGCTAGGGAGATGGCTCAGTGGACAAAGTACTTGCTGCACCAGGATGAGGGGCAGAGTTTGGATCCCAGGCTCCCAGATACGTAAATGCCAGGTTGAGATGGTGGCCCACCTATAATCCTAATGCTCCAGGGACTGAGTTAGGGAGTACTTGGGGCAAACTAGGCTACTCTAATCGGTGAGCTCTGGGCTCAATAACTAAGGAGAGTGATGGGGAAAGGCACCCAGTGTCAGCCTCTGGACTCGACACACATGCACACAAGGACCCGTGCACCTGCACACATGCGCAGCCATACACTATGAGCACACATACATCCACACCCACACACAAATGCACACATTAAAGAAAGAGCTCAGCACACACGGTTCTCTGTTAAAGTCAATACCTCAGTAGCAGAGAGGCAGCTGAGGGGCTTGCCAAAACCTTGGAAACTCCGTGGTATCTCTGGGCCACCCTAGCTGGGTGCTCTTAGCACCCCACCCCGCCACAGACCCTTTACTTTCTCTCTCCTGCTTTATCTGAAAGATATCAAAAAGACAGTCACTTCCGAGAGATTCTCACAGCTCAAGTCTGCTGACACATGCAGTTCAACTCCATGAATCAAAACTGAGAGTCACTCTGGGTGTGGTGGGAGTGAGGCCAGGGAAGCAGAGAAAGTTTGTTCTTTCTTGAGTTCAGTCAGTACGAAACAAAACCCTCTCTGACTTCCCTGCCCCATCCTTTCCTTCCTGCAGGCTGCTATGGGGTGAGGTTTACACAGATGCAGGCTCCAGAACTTCGTGGTAAGGGCCATACAGGGAAAGGCAGGATGGTTCTGTCCCTAGTCCATGTCACCCAGCCGCAGACTCAGAGAGAGGACATGTGTACTTCTGTGACAACTTCTCCACATCCATAGTGATTTAATGCCTGTCTCATAGACTTGGTCTTGAACACATGGGAAAGTGAGAGCTACAGCTTTCCTTGTATGTCCTACACTTGGGAGAAAATCAGTCTCCCCTGACCTCCAAGGACATCAAAAGAAAGGATGAAGTCACCAGCATCTACCTGGATGACCTCCACTCCTCTACCAAGAGTGAGAGCATGCTCGGGAACCTGTGGGGTGAACCGAACTGCTTGTCACCTAGGCTCAGCTCTCCCCCTCCCTCCTGCTACTACAAAGACATATCTATTTATTAGACATTATTATTTATCTGACATGTTTTACATAAACATTATACACACTGGTGGAGTAGACATGATGCTTTGATACACACACACACACACACACACACACACACACACATATATATATATATATATATATATATATATATATATAAAATAAGTGAATCATGGTAAAAAGCTACCAGCTTTAAGCCTTCAATACACAGAGTAGGAGCTGGGGAGATGTAAAGCCTGATGGCCTGGGTCCAGTTCCCCAGTAACCAGGTAAAGCCAGATGCCTCATGCATCTGGAATTTGTGAGTGGCAGGAAGCCCTGACACACCTATACCCACTCTCTTTCTCTCAAATAGAGAAATAACAAATTAATAAATTAAAACCACAGTAGTCAGTGTTAGCTAGTCAACTACTCTGTGACAACACACTAAAAGTGTCTACGCAAGCAGCTAGAACCCTCAACTGAAGGCTCAGACGAATGAGACTTTAGATAAACATGTCATCCATCTATCATCTCTCCATCTATCCACCCATCCTTGCATATACCCATGTACTCAGTTTTTAAATTGATCTAGCTGTCTGTCTCTCATCTACCTATCAACTATCTGTTCTCTCTCATCTATCTATCAACTATCTGTTCTCAGATGTACCTGTCTCCTACCATTGCTCCTTTATGCCGTTTCTTTAGTGTGTGGCCTATAGGCTTTCACACCAAGTGTTATTCCAAGGCCGATGAAGGGTTATTGTTTCTCAGGAGCCCTTGATGAGACCCCTGAGCAGATAAGTCTTTCATCTACTCAGCTAACAGTTTACTCCCTCAACACCAGCTATAAGTGAATTAATTACTCTGAGACACACTTCCTTCCTGTGATCAAGAACTGCAAGTGGAAAAAAAAAAAAAACCCAGGCTCAAATGTTACTGAATACCAGCATGAAACAGAACATTTAAACTGTCCGTTCCAAATCAGGAGGGATCCTGAGAGAAGGGGAAGGATTCGATTTTATAGTATGAAATAATAAATCGAGCAGAAAGGACCCTGGAGAAATGTTTTTGGAGTTCAACACTTAAGCCCTTGAAAATCATTTTTAAAGATAAAATTTTACTTTATGGAAATCATAAGCCATGTTTCTACAGACCCGGCTCAACCTTCTGCATATAGAAAGCTATCGCCTTGCCTCAAGGTAAGAAAATAAAGTTTACTGCTATTGAATCATCCTAAAATATTCATCTGTCAGGACTTTGTCAACCATGGTTTGGAAGGCATTTAAATTGAATTTAATATAAATTTCAAGGCATCTTCATTTGATGTAATGAATAATATGTTCTCACCATCTGCCCGATTTAATACCTTGAATGTAGTAAGTTCCATCTGCCTCTCTGCATTTATGCTTGGAAGTGGTTTGTTATAGAGAGATTTTAAAACATTTTGTTATTTTAAATTTTCAAATAACACTGAAGCCGGAGGTGGAATCCCCAACCCCAGCCTCAACATCCTGCCTTCTAACAGGTTCCTGTGCCCTTACCCAGCCCTCTTGGCCTTCCGTGACCTTCTTTTATCCAACTCTGCAAGGTGGGGAGAGCTCCCTGGCCAGGGGCTCCTCAGAGGGTGCCCATTATAAATACCATAGCATCATCCTGTTCCCAGGCCTTCCCTAAACATGGTGTACCTGGCCTGTGGGAGGGTCCACACTTCTCTGTGGCGCTTTTTCTTTAACTTTTTTTTTTTAAATAACATATCTTTGCTTCTGTTTGTCTGATACACTGTTCACTTTCAACAGTGAGAGGTGAGTTGGTACTCATCATGGGGTCCAAGAGGCCTTGGTCATTTTCTGATGATTTGTATTTGGGTGCCAGAGGGCTAACTTTGGGATTTCAGGTTTGTGCAGTATTTCACATACTGAGCCACCCTAGTGATCGAGGTGATTCTGGCATTTCTTGGGTGGGTGAGCCGCTAAGATGACATTGATTCTGGGCCGTTGTACATGACACGAACTAGAATAGGACTGGAAGGTGGAAAGCTCTGGTCTGGGGATACATGGAATGCTGACGGGGTCCCCAACAAGAGCTGTGTGGTATTTGCTGTGTGAATGATTGCTCTTGAGTGTTGTGAAGCTACAGACCAAGGGACATGGCTGGTTCTATGTGGTGGATACTGAGCAGGTGAGCTACAGGAGGTGACAAAGGGGAAGGGCATTTGGGGTGAGAATGAGGCAGTTTTAAGGGCCAAGGGAAGAGGGAGGGATTATAATGTTGGTGGTACTGATAGGTGTACAGAAGCCAAAGCAGAACTGAGGGGGCACCTGGTGCCATATTGGGTGGCTATGACGTTTGCACTCAGGCTTGTCAGGATGGAGGTACTGGTCACGAGACACTGTGTGGACAGAGGGACCTAGTGGAGTTGCCACGCTGTGATGGAAACGAAGCCGTGAATTCTACTTCTCCTAAACTGAGGGAGGAAGTTAGGCAGGAACACTGAAGACAAGTGCCATCACTGCCACCAACTGACAAGGGTCCTTGAGGAGGCTCAGCCAAGGAGAAGCCTGGGGCCATGAGCAGCAGAAGCAGCTGAGATGGGTCACAGCCTCCCAGGTTGCTGCACCCCATGGAGGTGTGGTGTGGGTGCTTTCCAGGTCTGACCCCTGTGAACCATTCCCAGGTACTTCTCTTTGATGGCCAGGTCATTGCCATCACAGTACAAGGGAAGTAGAAGTAGAAGGTGGAGACAGCAGAGGGAGTTAGGAGAGGATCACACCAAAGTCAAGGATGGCATTTGGTCAGCACCTGTAATTTGCTAGGTTGGTCACTGAGCTATGGCCCAGAGCAATAGGGTAAGGTGGCATCTTGTCACATTGACATCTCCACTGACCATTGTAGAGTCTCTTCAGAAAGGAAAACAGCCTCTGATCTAGCCTGGGATGGAAGCTTCTAGCAGCTGTGAGTGACAATGTACACCACAAAGTCATAATGGCATTGGGTATTGCCTCCCCTGTTAGCTCAGTATGGATGCTTCTTGAGGGATCCCTGCTCCTCCGTGTGAACTCATGGCTTTGACTTTGCTTGGACCACATGTGACCCTTATTTTGCTGCTGAGGCAAAGGCATAATAAATTCTATAATCAGTATCTTTTTCCTCTTAGGTTTAATTTTAGAGATTTTATGTTTGCATTTGCCTACCAGATAGCAAGAGAGAAACTCTGATCTTTGAACCTGGTTCTTTAGAGAACAGGCTGAACAGATTTTCCCCCCCTAACTGTGGTAGTTCTGTAGATCCCAGGGGAGTCCTGGTCCAGATTTCATGGAGACACTTGAAACCTTGGATAGCCAAGTACTCTCCCTGGCTGCTCTGCGAGGTTTCCAGCCTGTGTGACTGCAGACTCTCCTCCAGGGACTGCACCAGGCTTCTGAGTCCCCAGACTCCTCCACAGAAGTCCAGTGCTGTCCTGACAGTACACTTTGGGAAAGGGCCAGGCTCCTGGGTCATGGAAAGGGACTAGATGAGGCTTCCAGTGGAGGAAGGGGGAGAGAGACTCAAGGAAGCCAGGAGGAGGGAAGGGATGCCCCATACCTGCCTGAGCCCAGGCCAGGTGTTCTTCCTTGGAGGTATTCCTCGCAAACTTGGGAATGCATTTATCAAAGCTCATCCCTTTCACCAGTGGGTGCCAGGACGCTTCATGCCTTTTTTTAGCACCTGCTATCCCATGTGCCACCCCAAGGAAGCCCTGCCCAGGCCCTCTCTACTTCACTAGGCTCAGCCTGGCCACACGTGCTTACTGGAAACACATGATCACTGACAGCTCTCAGGCCATCTCTGGTGCTCCCTTTGTGTGCTCCCTCTTCCCTAGCTGTGCTTCCTCACCTGGACATTCCAGAAACAGACTGACTTCCCTTCTTCAAAACCACAGCCTGGTTAGGGGACCAGGGACAGCAGCTTGGTATATGTTGGTGCTAAGCCTGGCAACTCCATGTTGGGACATCATAGCCCCTGCCTCTGCCCCCCAGGGATTAGAAAGCTAACCCTAAGAGGTACAAAATGAGGTCTTGAGTGCACCACACGCATGTTATCTTGTCAACTTGATGGGACTCAGAGTTACCATGGAAACACACCTCTTGGCCTATCTGTAAGAAAGTTTCCAGAAAGGCTTTTGTTTAATATTTGTATCTATTTGACAGAGAGAGGGAGACAGAGACAGAGAGTTGGAGAGAGTATGGTGCATCAGCCCCCCTTGCCACTGAAAACACGTTCCAGAGGCATGTGCCATTTTGTGCATCTGGCTTTATGTGAGTACTGGGGAATCAAACCCCGGGCTATCAGGCTTTGCAAGCAAGCACCTTAAAATGCTGAGCCATCTCTCCAGACCTCAGAAGGATCTAACTGGGAAGGAAGGATCCATCCTGAATGTGGGTGGCATCATCCAGGGACTAGGGTCCCAAAATGGATAAAGAGGAGAAAGTGAGCTGAAAACCAATATCCATCTCTCTTTGCTTCCTGACTGTGGACTCAGTGTGATCGGCTGCTTCATGTTCCTGCCACCGTGTCTCATCTGCCATGATGAACTACATAGCCCTCAAACCATGAGCTGGAACAAGACCTTCAGTTGCTCGGTATTAAAAATTATAATTTTTATTTATTTGCAAGGAAAGAGAGAGTGAGAGACATGAACATGGACACATCTGGGCCTCTTGCTGCTGCAAATATACTCCAGATGTTTGTGCCACTTTGCATCTGGCTTCATATGAGTACTGTTGAACTGAACCACAGGCTGGCAAGCTATATAAGCAAGTTCCCTTAACTGCTGAGCCATTCCACAGCCCTTCAATTATTTTTGATAGCAACAGGGAAAAAGTCACACAAGACCAGAGCAAGACAGGCACGCTGATCTTTGAGAGGAAAATAACTTGTATCTCAAAGGTCACAGTTTATCAAACAAATTCAGGATGCTGGGAGATGGTAAAAATATACTAAATTTGTATCTTGTATTAAGGGATTACAATGATACAGTTTAGACTTCAGTAACACAAATACAGATCAATCAATGTCTAACGTAAGGTAACGTGTCCAGAACTGAACCCATGAGAAGTACATACAGTATATTTCTGGGAACAAAGAAACTAAAATAACTCAGTCAGATCATATGACAGAAAACATGAAATACATTTTCTTACAGGCAAAAAATATGGTCAAAAGGCAAACATAAGGCTTTTGATAAGATACAGAATCATCTAAGCCATGACCTTCATTTCTTACAAATGTGCATATTTCTACAAAAAGGCCTAAGTGCAATGTCTGGACTATTAAAATTATGTGCAGCTCTTCAATTCCCCAATAATGAACAGGGCTGACTGGTGTGGCAGACACCACCTTCAACGGCACCCCCATGGCCGGCCTCCTCTCTGCCTGAAGTGGGTCTAGATCCCCAGTCCCAATGTGCAGCTTGCTGACATGGAGGATCTGAGCCTGAGGCAGGATAATGAGAAGTCCATTTTCACCCTAACATGCCTCCACCTTCAAGAAGCAGTGGAGGGCACAGCTCTGGGAACTATGGCCCACTGGGTAGTCAACATGTTCCTCAGGAGGAGATACTGGGCAACCATTTAACATCTGCTGAACCACCACCCATCCAGAATATGGGTAAAGTGAGGTCACCGTCTGGTTTGTCACCACCTGAGCTATTCCTCACCAGGGATTTCCATTCTGGCAGGGAGTGAGTCCCATATGCCCCTGGGCAAGGAGGATGATTTACGGTGTAACCTCAGATGATTACCTTAGGAGTGACTGTGACCTTCATGAGATTCTGATGTCCCCTAGTGGTACTCTAAGCTCAGCTTCCAGTAGAATCTTAATGCTGCCCTGTACCAGTGCCCCCAGCAGTTCCTTATTGAGGTCCATATGAAATAGTTGGTACCAACCATTACTGCTTTGAGACCCAGGCTCTGCTCCCTTCTATGGCATCGAGGTTGCTCCTCAGAGGTCCCTATGACTCTAGAGTCCCAGGACTCTCTGGTGAGCCAGTCAGCATCCTGGAAGAAGCCTTCTTCCCTGAGCATCTATATCTGTGCACAGAGAGCAGAGAATTTCAGGGCCTGAGAAGGGCAGGATGGAAGGACCCCCCCCCACCAGTTTATAAGCCTTGCTTCCACCAGTGTGACAACAGGGAAGGTTATAGCACATGTTCACATCTCATGAGTCACCACTGCACACACGCAGGGGAGAAGAGCTACTTGGGAGGAGTGTTCAGGATCTTCCATTCTGGTGAGCTTAGAGGACACACGATACACATGAGCTATGAACCACAAACATGTGATCAGTGTGACAGATCATGAGATCTGACCATCTCAGGAAGCAGCAAGAGGCCCAGCAGATGCCAGAACCTAAGTCCAACAGCAGTGGGCAGACAGGTGGATGATCCTCTTATTCCCGGCCTGCTGGTATGGCTCTTCTTCCTTTTCTTTTGGCTTCTCAGCCCAGGTCTGCCACCTCTGACCACCTCATCCCTTTGGTGTATGAAGATTGAGAAGGGGGGGAGGATGGTGTGGATGTCCACATGAAGCTCTACACTCTGATAGACATTTCTTAAAACCATCCTGGATTCCGCCCCCCGCCCCAGGACCACCGTTGAACCAGATGAGAAGGCAGGGCATAGAGTTACTGGGCTTATGAAAAGTGCTGTATCTTTTTTGTCTGTTTTCAAGGTAGGGTTTAGCTCTAGCTAAAAGTGCTATATCTTTTAAGTCACTCCAAGCTTGAACTTTACTTGTTCCTTGAAGTCAAATTTATATATACATTTATACATAACATACATACATACATACATACATACATACATACATACATACGCTTTGTAAAGAGAGAGAAAGAATGGCATACCAGGGCCTCCAGCCACTGCACAAAAACTCCAGATGCATGTGCCATTTTGTGCTTCTGGATTTACATGGATGTTTGGGAATCAAACCCAGGTCCTTAGGCTTTTCAGGCAAGCTCCTTAACTACTGAGCCATATCTCCACCCCTGAAGTCAAATATCTTCACCTTGATCTTCCAATTTTAGAGTCAGACAGGGCTCAGATCTTGAACTTGCCATTTACTGGCCCTTGAGACAGGGCTCTGAACACAGGGTATCACATCACATTCTCCCTAGCACTGACCGTCCACATGCACGGTTTCCATCTCTTCCCACCAGACTCAGATGAAGTGCCCACACAGGACATGGGATTGGGCACGCATGGAGTCACAGGGCTCTAGCCTTGTTGGGAAGTTGACACTCTTGGGGAAATTGAAGATAGTTCAGTGGAGCGCCTGCCTTTATTCCCTCCCATAAACTGTTTCTGGGCATTGTTTTCCAACAGTATCCTCTTTGGGGAGACCATGTGAGCAGTCAGGGGTACACCTGCTCTGATGCTTGCTTGGTTTTTGAAACACCTTGTATTGCCTTGATTCTTTTTTACTCCCCTGCAAACAAATTGTCAGTGCATCCAGGCTACAGATGTCAAAGGCCTTTTCTCCTCCATTCTCTGGGGCCTGTGGGATAATGACCATCCCAGTAACACAGCCAGAGAGTTTAGGAGCTCATTGCTGGACTCAGCAGGCTGTTTCACAGAACAGCAAGCTCACGGAGAAAGGAACCTGGTTCTCAACCAAGATCTGCCTACCCAGAGCCTGTCTCTTCCCTTCACACTCTGAGTAATGGCCACAGAGAAGACTCAGGCCTGATCCCTAATCTCTGAGGACCATGTTGGTCTAGGGACAGAAAAGTACAGTAAGTATGTGAAGAGAAGCCCCTAAAGGGAAGGTCAGAAAGGCCTTCTGGAAGACACCATCCTTGGATCTGATGAAAACACATCTAATCCTCCTGCAAGTGGTGGAATGGACTCACGGGGGATGGAAAGGGAAGGCTGTCCCAGGAGGAAAGACAGCCTGCAAGCTTCCACCACACAGAGAATGCAAAGCTGTGAGTGAGGACCATGGCGAGGAACAAAGAGTCAACCACAGGTGGGCCAGGAAGGAGAGGCCCCCTCAAAGAGGGACTGAGTCAGATTTGAAGATCTAGGCACCTCCCAGACAAGCACCCTTGGCAATATCCTACACTGCACAGTAGGGACTCAGGGATATGTGAG
This sequence comes from Zapus hudsonius, assembly GCA_004024765.1. NCBI lineage: Eukaryota > Metazoa > Chordata > Mammalia > Rodentia > Dipodidae > Zapus > Zapus hudsonius. The sequence continues at coordinate 18,204 of PVHP010029440.1, forward strand.
GGCACCCTGCCTCTGTGGGGTAACTAGTTGGAATGTGCTCACTGCTATCCAGGCATAGGTCCAGATCTCTGCAGGCCCAAACCAGTTCTGGGCCTGAAAGGCCCACAGCTGTGGCTGCACTGGCCCACAATGCAAAATAGCTCCTGTGAAAGGCTCTGGCCTAGCTGGGGTGAACACCCTGGTGTCCTTATCTAACTATAGTTAGTCAAAAGACTCCTTTGGCTCCATCACTGGCTCCAGAACCTAGAGTCTAGTGTTCTGGAAGTCCATTCCATGGAGCAGGCCACTTTGTGCTCAGCAGGGCAGGGCTGGTCTCCATCATGGCCCCATCTAGCTCATAATGACTGTGCAAAGGCTGGACTATGGCTGACATGTAAGGTGAGAAGTCAGGTCTGTGATCCATCGTTTGCCAAGGAATGAGTGTGGAGAAGAACCAGAGTGGGCGCTGGTGGCCCTGTTAGTCCTCTGCCCTCAGAGAGGTCACAAGCCACTGGAGGAAGGATGTTATTGTCAGAAATGGCTTGAATTTGTCAGACATGCTGGCATTCAAGATATGGAGGCAGGACGATCATGAATTTGAAAAGAAGTGACTTGTATCATCTTAAGTATCGGAAGAAGAATGTGTAGGGCAACTCCGTTAAGTACCTTTTTGTTAATTGTGACATATGCTTTTTGAAGAAACGTACTATTTTCTCTACAGGTCATTTGACTGAAAAAACTTGCTGATACATGTTTTGCTATTTATTCTGTCTGGAGTTCATTTCACTTGTTTAATCTGAAGGTTTATAATCCTAATAACAGACAGATTTTGGTCACAACAAAATGAATGGGTACATTTATCATCACGAATTATCATCAACTTAACCAACTTGAATATATATATATATATATATATATATATATATATATATATATATATATATATATACCTCCCTGTCCTCAGCTTTTCTTCATCCACACGGTCATGACTATATGTGTTAATGTACATATTGAAAGAGGTTTTCTGTTTTGTTCTATCATTCACTTTGTTTACCAATTCATAAAAGACAGTTTGTGGGTTGCTGGT